>CAHIKZ030004296.1:1227500-1250000 GCA_903632075.3 Acanthosepion pharaonis
AGTTATAGTTTATGTATAATTTTTATCTTAAATATAAGATATAGTTTAAAATAAAAAATTGTCTGTTAAAAAATCCACAAAAAAGTTATCAAAGAAAACAAATGATGAGTTAAAAGCCATTGTCAAAAATGCAAGATGAATATCGAATGAACAGAATTAATAAAGTTTGCAATAAAAAGAAAAAAGGGCAAAAATGAAATATCAAGCAAGCAAGCAAACAATATATATAAAGCAAATCAACAGGTAAGAAGGCAAAAGAGTTCACAAACTATGAACTGGTGTTTGCACACAAAAAGCAAAGGTCAAACAAGCAAATGCAATGGGTCTGTCTAGTCTATAAGGCAGATCTGGACTGAGTCATGTCAAAACATAAGCCATCACATTTTATTGGCTAAGAAAAATATCCCAGCATGCATTTTGTGGACATTTGCATATAAAAGGGGAGGCGGGAAAGTTTTGCAATTGTTCCCTTCTTATATGAAATCAACAACAAATAAATAGTGTAAAAAGGAAGACAATGCAGAATGACTACAGATTTGTTTCCCATAAGTAACCAAAATGGTTAAGATAACATGTATGAAAAATGGCCTCCCGAAATATTATGGGATGCAAATTCAAGTCACTTAAGAAGCTGCTATTTTTATTTCCACTTTCACATTGTCTGCTTGAGTAAGCAAAGAAGTTATCTAGGCAGAGGATTGTGATAAAAAGTTACAATAAGATGGAGCAAAACTCATAATAATAATAATAATGATAATAAAAAAGAAAGATTTTAGATTAACAAAAGAAACTGTTCTTGATATTTTCAGTTCAGATATAAAATGAATACAAAAAGAAAGCAATTACATCCTGTAAATCAATAGTTGACTTCAAGCTTCATTTCAATGGCTAAAAAATTAAATATCTGAAGAGCAATTGGGGTGTTTTAAAAGTTCACAGATTAAAAAAATTGGTAAATATTCCAGATATTTAAATGAGCCCCTAGTATTGTGCCCTCCTTTGTTTGAAATCATCATTATGCATAATTTTTTTTTTACAATTTTCAGTATATATGTTTAACAGCCCTTACATATTTTTCACACTCCTCCCCAGTCTTTTTGAACAGGAGTAGAGGGTTATCCTTTGTTTCATCTCTAGGATTGGGTTTCCAGTTCCTTCTATTATTTCTCTTTCACTTCCAGTAACCACTTTGTATCTTAGAGGCATTATCGCCTTGCTCAGGAGGAATTGATTTAAAAAAAAAAAAAAAGGTTTAACAAAATTGAACAATGCTGAAAAGCCATCTGCAATACAAGCATTTCATAAGTGTAACAGTAGATTGGCACCCTCACTTGAGCCCTACCACACCCTTAATATACACAAAGATATACAAATTAGTCAGTGTGGCACAAGCTCCCTTTTGAACCATCAACGTATACACACAACACTGTACTAATCTTAAAAAAAAGCGAGCCTGCTGTATTGATTATACCAAGCTGAAATGGGCTGCTAGCGAAGATAATGGCGACAAAATTGGCAATCCACCCTCACTTAATAGTTGAAGGTGTCTCTGGCAAATATTCATTCTCATCCCTGACCACCTCCCACCCTGTTTTTTGTCTTTTTTCTGCTCTGTCTTGGCAATGTTTGCTGCATTGTATACTTCAGTTGTGATCATTGTTAGTATGAACCTTTCTTTTTTTTTTTCTTTTGCTAATTGACTTTTCTCATTTGAAAAAAAAAAATGAAGATGGCTTTATGTTGCAAAGCGTATAAAACCGTGTTTTCTGAATGAAGGACATTATTGTCTCAGAGTCAATAAAGAACCAACCTTTTTCTTTTCCATTCTTACAAATTTAACCCTTGGTCTTGTTTTAATATTTACTAAGCTTAGCATCATTACAGAAAAAAACTGAAACTAGACATAAAGAAAACTGTGTTGCACAAAGAGTCATGTACATAGAGCCATTTTTTCAGAATATTAGAATGGAAGTGTTAAAAGAAGTCAGGAAAAAAAAAGAATTATTTCTTATTTCAAATTCAACACATTAAAATGCAAAAGAGATGGGCTTCTGCATTAATATGTTACTGATTAAATTTGCATGTGTGACCAAATCCACATCAGCATCTGATAACATGTACTTAGTTGATCATATCATTTAAGTATCTTGTTTGTCTTTAATCATTTCCTGTATTAACAAGAAGTGACTGAAGACAAACAAGGAAAAACATGACCTTTGTTCACACTAGCCAGAATACAAATCCAGTTTTTACTTGGGTTTGAAGTAAAGGTTTGGATTTTATTTGGTCTGAACTGTTGCAATGAAAAGAAACTAAAATTAAGATGAAAGAATTACTAGTCTGAATTAATAATGGCTGACATTGCTTCATCTAATAAAAACATTCAAGATAATATTACTACTAATACTACTATTGTCAAAGTAGGGTCTGAACTGTTGCAATAAAAACTAACTAAAATTAAGATGAAAGAAATACTAATGTAAATTAATAATAGTTCCCAACAATAACAATACATCTGTAATTCAAGAAAGTATTGTCAGAACTCAGTGACCAATATCCTCATCTATATAGACATTGTTACAGGAAGTCAAATTGATAAGGAATCTGTTGCATTCACTTTGACACAAGTGCTCTTGTGAACATCATGAATCCATCACTTTTCCTCTCCATCTATAGGTTAAATAGCAGCATAGACTGGGCACTCTATTCTTGCATTATGTGTCTGTCAATCTGGGTAACCTTCAGGGAATTTTGAACTGAACATTGTATTTAATCTACAGGAGTAGTTTGTTCTCATTCCACTGTCCTTGTTCTTTTTTATTACTGCTCAGTTGATAGCCAAGCCCTGTTTCACTGAGTGTGAGTCCATTCTACACAGCCTCACGTAAACTCTGCAACCAAATTCACAAAGACAAAAAATGTGTGCTGAGAGAACACAAATATGCCTGAGCAGGCGCCTGCAATAGGGATCAGCTAGTTGCTCTAACAAATTGGCATATTTGGAAATAAGTAGCCAGACATTTAGAAAAACATTATCCAAATACCTCAACTTCATATACAAGACCCAGAAGATATTTTTAAGCCTTTGGGAGAGAGGGGAGATAGTGTAGCAGGGGTCTTATATGCCATCAAATTTCTTCTTTCCATTGAGTTGTTCACATATGAGCAACTTAAACCTTGGATTTGGAAGTGTGTTAAAATAAGCATAAGCAGGTGGGTAAGAGCATATGTACATATTACGCAGCTGTAAATATCCGAACTTTAATCATGGCCCTACCCTACCCTATCCATCCCTCCACTACCCCCAAAATTATTCAGACCCATACCCACACCTAGATTGTGTTGCATGAAATAGTTCAGTTAAGGCAGACAGTAACTATTTAAGAAGGTTTACAAACTCATACTTGACATTAGATAGCAAAGCATTTGGGGGGGGGGGGGTAAAGGTCCTAGAGCATAGGGATGGGTGTTAAGGAAGAGTAAAAAAAAAAAAAAAAAAAAAAGTGAAAAGGTAAATTGCTGGGCCAGGTACCACCAAGGATAAAGTTCAAATTCCAAAAATAGTCAAGTGAATGATACATTTGTGAATAGCTTACACTTTACAAAATCTATAAAACACCAATACGCAAAATGAAATGACTTAGCTACATAATCAGGGTTGTCGGCAAGAGGAACATCCCCAGATGCAAACTACCAAAATCAAGCAAGTATGAAAATTTAAATATCTAAGACATATTTTAACAGAGGACAGAAAATAAGTCACAGTGAAATAGCAAAAGATGCCTTCCAAAAGCTAAGCAAACAAAGTGATACAAACAAGCTTGTAAGCAAAGTATTAAGAAACAGGAAATTTTGTTAGAAACGAAGAAAAGAATACTGAATTGTAATATCAGTCAGCCTATATGGAAGAAATGCTGGACAATCTCATCACAGAATGAAAAAGAGACATGGAAGCAACAGAAAAGTGGTTCTACAGAAGGATGCTGAGAATATCATGGACTGAACATGTGAATAATGAGAAAGTTTTAAGAAAAATGGGAAAAAAAAAGAACACTTATATTTAGAATCAGAAAGAGATAGCTGAAATTTCTAGGACACATAATGAGGAGAGAGAGCTTGGAGAATTTAACACTCACAAGACATATTAAATGCAAGAGGAGCAGAGCAAAACAGAGAGTAACCTACCTAATGAGCTTGTGTAAATGGATAACAGAATAGGGAGTTGGAAGGATGATGAAAGGAAAAAAACTTATTCAGAGCTCCAATGGAAGTTGTAGAGAGCCATGATCACCCATGTCTGGAAGGGGCATAGCACATAGAAGAAGTAATCAGAAATTGAAAAAATATCACAAGACTTGTCCTGTGGCCTGGCGATTGCATCTGGCATGAAACAGATTTTTTTTGTCTAAGTGTTGACTTCTATGTTTATATATATATATATATATATATATATATATATATATATATATATATATATATATATATATATAGTGTATATTTGTAGGCAAAAGATTGTTGTGGCATCTTTACCTACATCACAACACTCACTAGTTCTATGAAACTCATCAATTGTCTCTATGTACCCTGATGATTTAAGAAAGTCGAAAACTTGAACTATAATTCTTGTACTTTTCTTCCGAAAAAAAAAAACTTTGGACAATTTCTGATGGAATTTCCTCCTTGTCTGAGAAGGATCATTTATAATTTGGAAAGGTCAATCATTAAAATTAATTGACACAAAATGTCTGTTTTCTTTAATGATATTCACCTTAAAGAACATTTTCTGCCTAAAAGGCTAACATTAAGCTATTCATATGAGATGTAGATTTGGTTGTGGATTAATAAATAATAAAAAAAGCAGGGTCTGACTTTGACATTAAATAACTGAGCAAGGGTTGAAATGTTAGTTAGGCTAGTGGATTTATCATGACTGTAAAACAATTTTTTCTTTAGTTCATTGTGATGGTTCAGATTTTGTTTCTTTCTCGTAAGTATATAATAAAGATATGCTATGAAAAATAGAAAATATATTTGCATAGATGAATTGTTCTTTGAAATTGGTTTTTCAAAGCATGCAAATATTTTCCTTGTCTAAACATTAAAAATAAGAGATATTATAGTCTTACACCAAGCGGTTACAAACATTAACTATTAACAAAGATAACTTTATTTAACATAAAAAGGTGTCAGAAAAATTATTTCTAATATCCAGCACTGCTATATCCATGTTGGTCACTTACACTAACAATTGGAAAGAGACAGTTGATATTTCTGGGATGCATAGTGAGGAAAGAAGGTGTGTCAAATTTAACACTCACAGGATATATTAGAGACAGGATAGGTAGCGGGAAACAGTAACTTAATGAGCTTGTGTAAATGGATGGGAGGGATAGTAAGGAGACAAACATTACTTAGCTCTCCACAACTTCCTATCTTTTGTAGTTCTATGATCACCCACATCCTGGAGAGTCATGGCACATAAAAGAAGAGGAATAATATACGAGTAGTAAAATAGCAACAACTTCTCTCGTCATCATTTATGTGACATATCCCTTCAGTACATGGATGTTCATAACTCTCCACTATTTCCTCTCCCTTGGAGGTATAATTAGTATTTGACACTTCTTTCTTGTCCCTACTCTGCCACCCATTCAACATTCCACCACCCTGCTTTCATCCATATTATTTACCTGATGAAGGTTGAAGAATGAATTGGCTGAAAGGTTATGTTGACAACATTATAAATGAAGGAGGAGGTCAGATGTCCAAACAAAAGTTGCAAAGTTGTATTTTGGCCACCTCAAACCAGTATTTTTAAATTGTTGAGACACTTAAAGAAAGGTGGCCTGATGATTGCATCTAGCATGAAAAACACTATCGTCTCTAAGTGTTGACTTCTATGTTCACTTTTATATCTACACATGCTCTATCTCTGATATTGAGCACTTTATTCCATAAATATAGCACATCATAAGACTATATTTCTTCATATATATATATATATATATATATATATATATATATAGTTCACACTCCTCAGGTTTTTGAACAGGAATAGAGGTTTATCCCTTGTTTCATGTCTAGCATTGGGTTTCTCATTCCCTTCCACTCACAGTAGCACCTTGCATCTTAGTGGCATTATTGCCTTGCTTAGGGTGAATTGATTAAATATAGGCACTTGCATGCAAACACAAACATACATTATGCAAAAAAACCCAAAAAACTTACAGCATTGAAAAGTGCATATAAAAAAAGTAAAATTGAGAAGTATAAGCAGTCAATTGCTGATGCCTCCTCACAAGTGGACACAGTGATTCCTGGAGGGTCCATCTACAAAATTCTGGAGTCAGAATGCTGAAGGTAATATCAATCAGCTAAGTGACAAGCCTATTACTAATATATATATATATATATATATATATATATATATATATATATATATATCAATTTCTAAGAAATTAATGGCTTTTACATTTTGGATATGAAAATAAAGTGAGCAGATGTAGGCTTGAAAAGGTCCCAATGCAAGATGTGCATTTCTTAAATGGGGTAATTGAAATTTTGGTTTGGTTTACGGCATATCAACTTCAATGGGTTATTTAATGCCAACAAAATTTTTATTGCTGGTAATATTTTGTTTTGTCAAAAATCTATTTCTGGTAGTATTTTTCCTTAAAAAATATATAACTGGTAATAATTTTTTTTAAAAATGTATTGCTAGCAATATTTTTTTTTAAAAACATTGTTGGTAATATTTTTTTTCAAAACAGTATTGCTGGTAAAAATATTTCTGGTATTAAAATCTCTTTTTACAATTTCATGGTGTTTTGACCCCAGTTTCGGGGTTAACAATTTGCCCATAGCTGGGACCCTAACAGGTGCTACCACCCCAGGTCAGGGAAGTCCTTGGAACACCAGCAATTAAGAGGTGGTTCCATGCTCCTCAAAATCTGATCAGAGGCCTTGCTGCTGGACGTAGTATATCATCATACCCAGGACAGTAATTGAGATTTGCTTTGTTGTGAAGTCTTTCATGGATTATATATCTAAAGCATATCTAACTCAAAAGGTGTTTTTTCCCTGCATGAAGACACATTTTTATTTGTTAATGTATTTTTTTCATTTTTTTTTTAAATTTCATTTGTTATTTTATTATTATTTTTATTTGTTATTTTATTTTTATTTTTTATTTATTATTTTTTGGTGGGTATCTTATGTGCTTAATTTAAAATATGTCTGAAGTATGTTGGATCCTATAGTGTGTATATTTGCATTTTTCATGGTAATATTTTACAAGGTATTCATTTTAGTTTTTGATATGTAAGTAATGTCGTATAAATTTCATACAAAACACACATAGTTGCATTCAAGCATGAAAGACTGTCACTGCTTGGTGTTTTAGAATTATTAGTACACACACACACATATATATGTACTAAATTCCAAAACAACAAATATCTAACCAGATCTTCATATTTTGGAGTAGAGTCCCACTTTCTTTATAAAAGATAGTAGGTCATCTACATCAACATTTTTGAATAAGTCCTGCATGCTCTTTGCACAATATAAACTGCTGTCTTTTGAGGGTAAGATTTGCAACACTCATTTAGAAAGTGCTTCACCTTATATAGTGCTTGACATGTTGTACATTCCAGTCACTCCTTCTGTCGAAGTATAAAATAAGTGTGAGATTTGTTGTATAGCTAATGGTAAAGTGAGGACAAGTTGACTTGTTCTTTTCAGTTTCCTCACCCTTAAGTCCTAGTTTTCAAGTTCTGGAGGTGAATCTCACTTGATGAGCTTGTTGCGTATGCAATTACTTCAAAACTTGCCTTTTTTGTGGGGGTGTGAATACTTGCTAATTCTGGTTCTCTGCTGAGTATCATAAAAAATGTGATCAGAGACTTGGCTTCTTAACCTTCTGGACAGACAGGTGCTTTCGTTGGAGTAATGGAAATAGCAAAGGTTAGCAGTTAAACCAACAAAGGTTGAAACACTAATGTCCTATTTCAGTCCCAGCTAATTCAAAGTTTAAAGAAAAAAATCATGTGTAATAAGAGGGCAAGAGATGCATGGCTATTAAAGAATTTTATATTCACTAAGAAAATGTAATATATATATATATATATATATATATATATATATATATATATATAGGATAGGATGGGACATTGTATTGACTGACACACAAATAAAATCAAGACAAAAAAAAATTATTATTCAGCATTTGGAAAAACAAGTTGGAGTAGATAAAATAGGTTAGGAACAAAAATATTTCATGATTGCTGATTTTATAAGTATAATAAGTATGATTTGTCTATATAATCTTAATTCCTGATGACTGACAATACATTTTCTTAATATTTCATCATTAGTTATATATATATATATATATATAAAAATTCTGGTCAAAAAGACTAAAATTCTATATAAATCACATTACTAGAAATATCTCGCTATAACTGACTACATGACAATATATATCTATACTGGTTTGAAAATAGCACTAAGTGTTAGTTTATAACAAAAAAATTACATATGGACGTTTCACGGTGTCTTGAAAACATATCAACAGTAGGCAATGTAAGTTTTATAAAGTACACCCACAGGAGTTGAAGTGTTAATATTATCACTCAGTTAAATTTATGATAGAATTAACACACATTAGAATCGGTTTGACAGTAGAAAATTCTTTATAAACTACCCAAAATAAATGAAATAAGAAGACAAGTGTATCTATTCAAATATTTATTTTTAAATTTTATTAACTGTTAAAATTTTTCAAAATAACAGTGCTTTTAAATAACAACATTACCATGGTAATTATTTTTTTTACAATGGTAATTTTTTTCCATAGATTTTTTCAGTTGTTTTGATAATGCTTATTTGTTTTTTTTTGTTTTTTTTACAATAATGTTCACCTTGAACAAAGCCTAAGAGCCACTGAAGGTAGAGGGTTACAGAGTAAGACATAAGGGGCACAGTTTATGTGGATATGTGGGGAAGATAATGGTCAGCCTAAGACTTAAGATTGTAGCGATCAGGAATCATTTACTTAGGTGTCAGATCCACATCGTGGTTTTATGGAAGAAACTATTCAAGCAGAACTTACATCAATTGTATACATAGGCAATGAGAGTGATTCACTACAATGGGTGTGGCATGATGGGTCTTAGTTGTGAAGATTAGAACTGGTGGAACTAAGGAATGTAGTTCTTCTGAAGACTTTCCACAAAAATAGTGATAGAATAGCAAAATGTAAAGGAAAAAAAAATTATACATCCCACTGGTTTTAACATACTCCATCTTACATATGTTGTTTGGATATTTCATATTGATCATTATATTAGACTGAATAATTTATATTTGATCTATATGATTTGTATATAACAATCAATTAAGATTAATAATCAACAAAAATCTATGTTAAACAATAAAGATTTTCTACCTGAATTGCTCATCCACCATTTCAAATACGGTGATATTTTTTTTTTATGACTATCATTTATATGGCTGATTGCTTAGAACGTTCACTTTTCAACCATGAAACGCAAGTTCAAATCTCACAATGGTTGACTTGTCAGGAAAGTGATTTCTTGATGTTCTCACTCATGCCTCTGATGAAGCAATTTGCAGGAGATGACATTTTTGGAAAATGACTGAAAACCATGCCCCACAGATTGATTTAAAATCTTTGAATAAAACCTTAGTAGACAGAACTATTTTGGAGTCCTTTATAGTTGTTCTAGCATTGATGTCACAAGTCATCATGCTCGACTGTTTAAGTGTACTGGCCTTGTTCAGACTGTTTAGAAACTGTAACTAAGGTCCGCTCAGCATAGCTGCAGTATAAACCACAGGTGGGCTCTGTGGGTATTGAACAAACACAAATGTGCCTGAGCAAGCGTCTGCAACAGGGATTAGCTATCTGCCATAATAGACAGGCATACCTGGATACAATACAGCCATTATTATTATCATCACTTTATTATTATATTTTTCATCACAAAGCACACATCACATACTATATTATTAGTATCATTCTATTGATTCTAGAACATAATAATATAATTATATATATATCTATATATATTATTATTATTATTTATTATAATATATTATTAGTATTATTCTATTTTTTAACTGTTGTTTACTCAATACAAGGCCCAAGAGCCACTCAAGGTAGAAGGTTATGAAATGAGGTTGTTCATAGTCAATAACAGTTGACTTAAGACTTGAAGAGGTTAAGATTGTCGTAATTGGGGAAGCATCCTTTGTTCTACAAAGCAACAGTTCTTGAGAAGAAGCTGTTCGAATAGAACTTCCTCCTTACTAATGGAATGTGAAAGGAATGATGAGGAGTCAACCATGTCTATGTGCCATGGTGGGTCTTAGCTGTAAATGCTTGAACTGGTGGAACTCAGGAACATAGCTCATTAGAACATTCTATGTTAATGCTGCATTTTACCATAGCACAGGTTTGTTCAATACATTTTTGCATTATTACAATAAACTTGAAATTTAGATTTCATTCAGAACCAACTAACTTTAAAGCTTTCAAAATGTGAATGAGGAAACATCTGTAGAAAGGAGCAAAAAAGGAAAAAGGGAATTAAAGAGAGAAAGAAAAGTGGGGGGGGGTTAAAGAGAGAAAAAGAGAGATATGCAAAGGGAGTAGAGGTTGGGAGGGTAAAAAGATGAAAGCAATTGATTTGTAATTTAATAATAAATCCATCAGTGAAATTTCCAGACAAGTACCTTATTTATTTCTGAGCTTTGCATCCAAGAAAGAAACAGATGAACATGGTAATTATCGAAAAGAAATATACATATGTACATGAGGGAAGTAGATGAAAACAATTCTCCCCAATCAATATATTTTTCTTTTGCCAACAACCTCAATTAAATTAGCTCCTAACCTAAATATCTTAAAAGCATAGGAAATGAAATGTGTGTACGCATGAGTTTGTGTAAATTAGTATACTGTGTATCATATTAGTGGTCACTACATTTTTTCCAACTTTTTAGAAAGCCAACAAAAGTATTCATAGAAATAGTTTGCACTATCAATGTCCGCAATATTTTACATCCTATGTATAAATTATAGTCGACTGTACTCTTAAAGTGCAGAAACCGTTTAATTTAAACCAGATTTTTTTTTTTTTTACTATTATTCACCCACTATAAGGCCCAAGAGCCACTCAAGGCAGAGTGTTACTAAATGATGTTGTCGTAAAGGTGGAGCAAGAGGTGCATGTTATGAGGATATGTAGGATAGATAATGGTTGACCTTTGAAATGGTCAAGATTGTAGTGATCGAAGAAGTATCATCTCAAAAGTCTGTTCCCACAATGCAAAAGTTCAATTTGCTCCCTCTTCTGAAATTGGTTTTTAGAAGTCCATTGATTTTGTGAGATGATTTATTACTGTATATGAAACCAAATAAAAAGCATCCAGAACATCATCAGAAAGTCTTTCCTAGTAAACTGCCATCTGTCAATGTAAAAATTCTTCTTCAGAATGCTCAAGCTCAACAAGTTTTCAATTGGGTTATGGTCAGGTGAACAAGCCAACCACTTCATGAAACCATTGTTTTTTGTGTAAAGAAGAAAATGGTGACTTATATCATCAAAACAAGTGACCATGTCGCATGTGTTATCTGACAGTGAAAAAAGAGGGCTTGCACCACTTATCTCTTTATATAGAGAACATCATTCAAATTTTTGTCCCACCTGAACCCATCACTGACCTCCTAACTTACATTTAAGCACCTCAAGTGATGAGGTGTTTTTGTTCATTTTGATGTGTTGTGACTTACAAATTACAGATTTGCAACTTTTGACCTGTGGATTTTTGTTTAATTTTGCCATTTCTAGAACCCTTCAACTACAAGCTATAACGGATAAGACGTTAAGCTTATACCAGAATTTGATGGCTCGGTGACTGAACAACCAAATTGGATTGAAAAAGTGGAACATTTCTGTGATCTCTATGGAACAAAGATGATTAAATGAGTTCTTCATCTGCAATTAACTGGCAGGGTATTTGTTATCAGCAGCTCAATACAGAGCAAAAAATCTTATGCCAAGTAGATAAAATAACCTCTACAGATTGCTTTTGCAACAGACAGGATGGAAGAAATGACTATAAGCTAACTACTGAACTAGACATAATGAAAGATGAGATGCTGACTAAAGAAATTGCCGCAGCTAGCATGTTACCAGTTAAAATTGTAGCTGATAAACTTCCAACTGCTAAATGCATTTTATTCAGATATTCATTAGTTTTCTTTATCAAATTATGCAAAGCATTTTTGTATATAAAAATCATCTTCTCCCTGAAAATCCTTTGTCTTCTTGAATAATGACTCCACATTTGCCTTCAAATAAAACAAAAGAATATATGAGTTATCATTTTGACGCCAGGAGCCTACCTCTTCATTATTTATCATCCCACCTCAAAACATCATACCATATTGATGTCCAAATTTCTGAGGGTGTTTTCTCTCAGTAGCCACCTTGCCATAGCTCCATCCCTCTGGCTTATCAAAGATAGCCTGACATTTATTGACGAAAAGAACAGTTGAAAAGTTGTATGTATTTTCTTGTTGATTTCATTCAATTTTCCTCATGGATATCTTTTAAAGCAAGCCTCATGATCAGTCTCATATGGTTTTCCACTTAATTTAGGAACCAAAATCTTTTCACCACTTCTTCACTGCTGCAACACCAAAGAATTTCTTTCAGAATTTGACAAAGACAGATTTTTTTATAACTTTTCTCTTAAGACAAATTTGCAAGATAAAATCCTCAACAGCATCAGAATTAACCAGGATATTCAACAAACTTATTCAATGTTTAGTGCAATCTGACAAGCATTTTTATAATTGACAGTTCTGAAGTTATTAAACATTTCTCTTCATGTCAAATTGACCTTACAGTTTCAAATTCATTAATTAATTTGAGACTTTGAAATTTGAGGACATTTCATAAAACTTGCAGTTTGTTTGCATTTGTGCAGGACAAATAAATTATTTAATTCCAATAATTATTCTATACATCAATAAACCATGAAGTGGCTAATAATGGGACATGTAGATGTCTGTCATATGATAGCATTTTTTTGTTGGGAATATATTTTTCACATTGTACATAATATCAGGTTTTATCATTTTTGGTCATCCATATCTGGAAAAAGGCTCATAAATTAGTTGGCTTGGGTAAAAAAAAATGACTCAACACTCAGTCAACCTTTGAACTTAATTGACAGATAACACAACGTAAACAAACATATTTTTACTAAGTTTTTAAATAGCAATTTTTTTTCTTAATCAATTCATCCCAAACAAGCTGATAATGCCACTGAGATACAAATCTTTTCTTACCCAAGCCAACTTACTTATCAGATGTTTCCAAATATGAATGACCAAAATTGACAAAATCTGATATCTACTGGGAGTGAAAATGAATGAGAAAACTTTAGAAGAAACCAGAAACCCAATCCTAAACAGAAAACAAGGGATAAACCTCTACTATTCCCAATCGGTCACCCATCTAAGTACTGATCAGTCTTGATGTTGCTTAACAGGCTAATGGGAGTGAAGGAGAATGAGAGAACTTTAGAAGGAACTGGAAACCCAATTCTAAACTGGAAACAAGGGATAAATCTCTACTATTCCCAATTGGTCACCCATCTAAGTACTGATCAGTTTCAATGTTGCTTAATGGGCTACTGAGAGTGAAAGAGAATAAAAAAACTCTAGAAGGAATTGGAAACCCAATCCTAATCAGGAAACAAGGGATAAACCTCTACTCCTGTTCAAAAGACTGGGAAGGATTGTGAACCAGACAAGTAATTTTTTTAAAATCCATGTGATTTGATTATAGTAGTGAAGGCTTATGCAGAACCAACCACATTTTTTGAAAGAGCTGAATACAGAGAACTGGTGTACAACATTCTACAAGGTCTGCAAATGACCCTCCTCAAGTTTTGAATTCAGAGTTGTCTTTCTCCTAGATGAATTACTATCCAAGGCTATAGAACCCAATCTGTTCAGCTATTTAGCCAAAACTTGTGAGAGAAGAGATCGATTCATACCTTTCAAAAGGTTATTTGCATATAAGTGAATATAACAAACTCGACTGGAATTAGAACTTGGCTTTCTAATTCCTCAATCCCAGACGCTATTAATCCAATGTGCTTCCTATATCAATAACTATGGTATCTATAATTATGATAATATATATTAACTTACAATATGATAAACTATTGAATTGTATAATGAAATGTCACATAACGAAACAAGTCATGGTAAATATTTCTAATTAAATTTACTAAACTGAAATTAATATCGTATACTTATCATATAAATATATCCTGAAAACTTTTCCTAACATAATTCATTACAAAAACACTGATTTGCATAATTTAACATCATGCATAAAAAAGTGATAAACATTGAAAAGAGACCTGTTCATTTGAGTCTGTTCTAATCATGCTGCAAAAAATTCCTGTTACTTAATTTCATATTTTTGAATGTTCAAAATTAAAGAATTGTATTTACTATCTTTTTTGTTTCAAAAAGTAACATCAGCAAGACACAGATGTTTGAACCTTTTCCTGATTTTGTTAATGTCAATTAAGGAATAATTTCAAGCCCAAGTTTGAAGATTTTAATGAAGTGAATCAATAAATTTTTTCCTTAATTTTGATTGTTAAAAAAATAAATAATGGAGGCACTAAAATCAAAATACCTGGGAAGTGTCTTAACAGAGGATGGAAGATGTAACACTACACTAAAATTTAAAGGCATGTTGGAATAGCAAAAAAGCATTCCAAAAGCTAAGCAAAGTACTAAGAAACAGGAAAATTTATTTAGAAACAAAGAAAAGAGTGCTGAACTGTTATGTAATATTGGTCCTCCTTTAATACACTGAAGGCTGAACAATCTCCTCACTTGATGCAACAGAAATTTGGTTATGCAGAAGGATGGTGAGAATACCATAGACTGAACATGTGAATAACAAGGAATTTTTAAGGAAAATGGAAACAAAAAGGACACATAGTTGAAATTTCAAGGACACATGAGGAAAGAGGGTTTGGAAAATTTGATACTTGCAGGACATATTGAAGGAAAGATGGACAGATGAAAGCAGTGAATAACCTACCTCAATAGCTTGTCTGAATGGTTAGCAGAACAGAGATTAAGAGAGGTAGCAAAAAGAAAAACCTTACTAAGAGCTACAAAGGACAGGAAGATGTGGAGAGCCATGATCGCATATGTCCTAAAGGTACATGGCACATAAAAGAAGAAACCATCTAAGACCTGATGTTTTTAATCAATCTTTCATCTAAACACTAATCGTGACACTACTTCCATAATGAAACCAAAACCAATCAAGTGTTTATGAAGTTGCTTAAAGTTCCTTTTACCATTGAATGAAAATTGAGTAGGAAAATATGAGAAAACTCAATAACAGATAAAAAAAATGTTTCTTCTTTTTGTCTAACTTTTAACATTTTTTACTGACCTGGCATTTCAACTTCAGTCACTTTCACACTGCTATGAGGTGGCTTCCCTCTGTCGTTTCTATAAATATTTTCATGGCAGTCATTCTAATGAGTTCCCCTCCTTGGTACCTCGTCTGCATGAATTTAAATGTACTACTAGATTGGCAATTAGGTCTCATTGTTTTACTGTTGAAATAGCTAGATATTCTAGTTATATTCTAATAATTTCTTCTGCTCGCACTTCGCACATCTCTTCTGATTTCTTGCTTCCCTGCTACCTACAATCTTCAAAAATTTAAATGCAATATTAATTGCTATCTTTTGTTTTCCTGAATTATGTTCTTTTATTGTCCTTTCTCCTCATTAAATCTCATTCTTTTTCACTCCCAGTATCCCTTGTGTCTTCACGGTGTTATCACCTTGCTTGGGGATGAAATGATTAAAAAAAAAAAAATCAGGTTTCTATTCCAAGAATTGTTCAAACTATTGATTTCATTTTTGTTGTCACATTTTAACTGATCCAAAAAAAAGAAAGTTACAATATTAGTAGATGCTATGTGAAAGGATTTTTTTAAAATTCTCTACAGATTGTGCACCTGAGGAATGCTGTAATGGAGTAACCAAAATGTCATGTTTGCACCAAAAGCAACAAAGAATTTAATTCTCTGAACAATTCTTGGAATGATAATGAATCTTTTTAAAATTACAGAGGATATCATCTATAAGGAATATACCTCTCAGGAAGGCCACAGAATAAAGCATCCAAAATACTGTATTAACAACAACAACAAACAAAAAGAAAAAGGGAGTTAGTTCAATAATCCTAACAATTTTTTTATAATTTCACTCCCAAGCAAACTGATAATGCCACAAGGGGCTACTGGGAGTGAAAGAGAATTAGAAGACTTTAGAAGGAACTGAGAACCCAAACCTAAACAGGGAACAATGGATAAACCTAATTCCTGTTCAGATGTCGTTAAATGAGGTTCTATCCCCAGACACTGCTTGTACAACACCAAATGATCCTTCTAAAAAAATATTCTCAAATTCATTCACATGTCACCAATGTAAAAACCACCACCCCCACTTCTCACTGCTCCAGCCCTCTTTATTATCCCAAAAACCATGTCCAACTGACCAATCAGCATTCTTGGCTTTGTCTTCAGTCACACAGACAAATGTCATCCTCCAGTCCAACCAATCAGCATCTAGATTGCTATTGGTCGAAGCATGCTAAGCTGTATAAAAGCCAACATTTCAGAATCATAATCTCCTGGAATAACTAAGGTTGGGGCGAGATTCATACGATTTTTCAAAGGAACAAAATATCACTGCTACCTATCATGTATTGAGGTAAGGAAATTTTCCTTTACACCAGATGCAAGCCAATCTAACTCATTTACTTTCACGCAAATGTTCACTACAGAAGACAGGGGAAAAGTGTAAACCAGACGATAGACGAACCTATGAACTCCTTTTAAATGATAATCATGACTCCTTTCAAAAGTAGAGATTTTTATACAAACTCCAAAAACTTCCAGAATTATTTCTTTAACTGTAAACCCTCTTTAAGCAACTTCAGTCACCAAGGAAAGCATTTGTCTTGACATTGCAGTTGACTCCAATCACAAAATAACAGTATATATAAATTTCATGATTGTGTTGTCACATCCTGCTACAGCAACAGCAAAAAATACAGCCTTGACTTTAAATTGAGACTGCTACAGCCTTGACTTTAAATTGAGACTGCTACTGCAGTTTGTATTTGAGGAGCCATTATATATAGTGAATGGAGAAGTAATACTTATGAATAATGTAGAGTCCTTTAAAAAAAAAAAAAAGAGAATGGAGAAGAATTTAAGCTTTTACAAAATGGTATAATTCAACTAGATACCACTCATGAAACTGTTTCCTTTCTGATAAGTGTGCCTAATGTCAAACATTGTAACCTTATTAGTTTTGCATGAAATCAACTCAGTAATAAACAAGGTATTTTTAGGGGAGAGGGAGTGACAGAATATAATGTCCTCGGTCCAGGGGACAAGGGAATGCTACAAAATATAGAAATGGGCTGGTACTGGTTTTAGGATGCAGAGACAAAAAAAAAAAAAATAGGGATAGAATTACAGTTCCAGTCTTTTTTTTTTGCAATGAAAGTCTTGTTCTCTGACAGACATAATTCTCATCAAACATAGATGAAAAGTATATATTTACCCATAGCCAATTAAAACAGTTTTTCTTTGAGCTGTCAAACAAAATAAATAATAATAATAATTTTGCAGAAATGACATGAATAAGGGAAAAATGCAATGCCAAACCCCAAACTAAATTCACAGAACTAAAGGGATTCAACTGCTTAGCTATTTACTCATGTATTATCTGGGAAGAGAGAGACATTTAAGGCAAGCCTAAATGAGAACATCAATGAGGCCTGTGCAAAAAGGAAGGCAGTAGTAGAAGCAAAGCTAACCTCCCAGGCCAGTTTCCCTGTTCTGATTGCAGACGTCTTTACCATACACGCATACAGTCACCTTTGAGCTCACTGCTGCACACAGGTGTCATTGTTGAACCCGACAGACCACTGATATCTGGGAGAGAGAAGATGATTCATCATGAGGATTTTTCAGCACTCCCTTGTATTTACAACTCAAACTATTGTCTTCATCTTTGTTGCTACTATCATGTTTCAGCCAGTGTGCTCTCCAACCTTCTTCAGGTGCTCATTAATCTGGGTAACCATCGTGGGACAACAGCCTAGTGGATTGTTTTATGAATTTGATAACATAGTAATTGTGAGTTCAATCCTTGTGCCAAATAGTGCAGACTTACTCAGATGAAACAGCACAAACAATAACTGAGTCACACAAAATAGGAAATAGACAAGATATATGTAGACATAATATATGAAAACTATCTACTCCTATATGTAGAAATAATGAAAACTATCTACCCCCATAGATTAAAGAATTCAGTTTACTCAGCTCGACAAGCACCTGATGAATATTGAAGGGCACAATGGCTGAAATGTTATACTAACAATAACAAAGATGAGGACAATAATCTGAGTGTAAATATTGTAAACTTCTCATCCCAGAAATTCAAATAGAATTGCTCTACTGTCTGCATTTTTATTATTCATCATTGATTTATTTTGATCTTATTACTTTTGGTGGTTTTTATGGCAATTCTTGAAAAAATAAAAAAAATTGGGGGGAAATTCTTAAAAAAAATTTTTTTTTTTTTGCAGTTCTAAGCCATGAGGCAGACCTTGTGAAACCATGCATCCAACAGCCCAATGCAACCAGGTTTGCCAGGTCTCGCCTGTCTCAATCCCATTTGAGCCGTGAGGGAGGCACTTCTGGCCAAGTATATGGGCTTCTCTGTCATGCAGAATTGTCCGTCAAAATCAAATTCACATGAATGGCCTCATCAAACTCTTTGACCTTGCTTTCTTCCACCCTTCAACATGTCCAGTGACAATGGTCCCATGGGCAATAGAGGCAGGCTTAGTTAGCTGGAGGCACTTAATCCACACCCACACATTGGCAGTGGGTTCGCGGTGGTCATATCCCAGCCACATCCACCACCCACACTCCTCTGTAACTCCTGCTCATGACTCTTCAAAAATAGGCTTAGCCTTCACAGTCATCTCTGACAACACCACCAGGAGGTATGAAAGGAATAGGGAGAGAAGATGACAATCCTGATACTCGGATGTGAGTGGGTGCAAATGATTGCAATTATTCTATAACAGTGTAGATCAGAAATAAAGGAAAAGCATACAAGACTTGAACCAAGTTGAAGCACTGTCATTACCCTAGGAATTAATTAGTCTAATATCCTCATCACAATTTTCCTTGACAGAACTTGGAACTGATTGCACTAGCAATGGTCTGTGAGAGTCTGATTTTCTGGTAGGTATATACTATAGTAGCATTGTCGATTTTGAAAATCATTGGATAATACTCAAGAATTATCAGATAGAACATTGACCAGATAAAGTCTGGCATGTCTGCTGAAGATCAATAAACGAAAGTTAGCAAGTAGACCATTTTTTAGTGTAAAGAGTTTGATCCTTACTGAGTGTTTTTGCATGCAGAAAAATGTCATGATAAACAACAAAGATATAAAAAAAAAATGAACTAAACTGAGATATTGTCCAGGTTGGAAATAAAGCCATATCAAGTTTATTAAAATATTACTTTAACTACTATAAATCATCAATTTTTAGCTTATTTATTGAGGAATTTGTATTCAAGTTTTTTCAAACAAGGAAGCAATAATGAATATACTAAGAATTACATATAATTAGCAACAACATGTTTTAATGCAAGTGCAAACTAAATGAAAAGAATTGAAAAATGGTGAATGAATGCGTGTGCATATAGAGATGTCCTTTTTCATATATATTTATACATGAAGTTCCTATGAAAGATTGTGAGAGACTTACATTAGAGAAGAGTTCCTTATTCGTTGGTGTGCTAGAATTATTAGATACATCTGTGTATAGGTGAGTAAGCTAAAAGCATTGTATGCTGTGTCCTATTCTGTATTATATTTAATGTGACATAAGGCTCACTGGAGCATGAAAGGTCTCCTAGAGGTGAAAAATAGACCAGTCTTATCTCCAAGGCATTTTGTGCATCAAGAGAAAGAAAAGGGCATGAAACATTTGGTTTCATGCCCTTTTCTTACTTACTGATTAGGTAATGCCATCTAGTGGACATTAGCAGAAGTCTTTGGCAAACAAGTAGGGTAAATCCACATTAAAATATTACTCTTATTATTATTACAAATTAAATATTACTTATTCAAAATATATCAAATATACTGAAATATTTTAAAATATTACCAGTTTTATATGAAAATATCCCTAACTAAACAAAATGTCTCTTGTAATTTTCCTTCCGATAATCTTTACTCAGTCATGTCAGAAGTGATACACACTTGGGCGATTATGTTTCTTTCAATTTATGACTGACTAGGTAGAAGATTTTCTCACAGTAGGTTGCTGTTTTTTTCTGCTGTAGACTGGTCGCCAACCAAGGCCATAGGACCTAGTCTGTCTTGCTATTTAACCCAAAGCTGGAGAGAGAAGAGATGGGTTTATACCTTTCCCAAGGGTATTTGCAATTTATGAGAATGTTCAAAGTAGAGGGGTTTTGCTGCCAAAAGTTAAGAATGAACTATATCTATATACTATACTGATTTACTTTGACTAGCATCTGCATATTGGTTGTTAGTGTTACATTTTAGTCATTGCAAACTCAGTCTTTTTCATTTATTTTCCAACGGTTGAAATATTGCAAGGAAAACAAACAAGATAAAGCCACTAATTCTTTATTTGAAAAATTCAAACAAAAATGATTTCTTCATTGGAATAAAAAATACAATTAAAATAACAGCAAAAAATTTATCAATTCTGTCAAAATATTAGAATAAAAAAATCTGTATGAAGTCAAGATGCAAGAATTTTTAATTTGTTTATTCCATTCAAACTACATATGCAAAATTATTTTTTTAAAATAATGAAAATTAACTTCCCACCTTCAATAACTAGTTTTGTAAAAAGCTTTTTATTTCTTTATTTTTAATAATTTGTTGATGTCTTCACCATATTTAGTTTATTAAATAAAGCTTTCTTAAATAACCTTATAATGTCATAGAAAACATGTTTGAAATTAAAATACGATAAATTCCCAGATTTGAGATTCTAATAAAACCATTTTTCTAATCGCTTCACCAGAAACTAATTAAAATTTGTTTTAAAAAGAGGTACACATTGCTTTTAGTTATTACAGTTTCTATCTTTTTTTTCTTTTTTTTTTAAATTCCTGCAAAAAAAGGAAAATCAAACAAAAATTATTATATGTTGGATTTAAATTTTAGAAACCTGTAATAGAAGAAAAAGAATTTTGATTTAAAACACAAAAAAAATAGAAAACTTGCTTTCATAATGAACAGTTAAAAACAAATAACCTTCCTGCCCTTAAAATGTAATATCGTTTTTAGTGACGCGTAAATTCATTAAAATATTTCTAAACCTCACAAGAATTAATTAAATTTTGCTAAAATGTTAATATTTTTTTCATCCTATTATAAAAGTACCAGGTTGCACAAAGAATTTCATCCAATGGTATTTTTCTTTTTTTTTTTCAAAGAATATATCTAAAAATGTTTAATTCATTCCAAAATAAATAAAAAATAAATAGCAAAAATACAGTGAATTTGTTTCTTGAACAAAAAGGGATATTTTTATTTGAATGAAATTTTTTCAATGTCAACAGTTTTTAAAATAATTAAAATTTATCATTTCTGACAGTCATTGAGACAAAAATTTCAAAAGAAATATTTTTAAATGTTAGCAAACAATTAAGTCAATGTTCCGCAGCACAATGAGGTGCACGCAGAGAGACAAAAGTCAGGGGAAATTACTTGTAGTAACAAACATTTGTTCAGAATACAATATGTATGCTCCAGAATCTCACATTTAATCAGACCTTGTGTCACATTTTATTTTATGCGGTGAGGCTGATAAGTACTTGTGGGTGTGCATGCATGTTTAGAAATATATCTTATCCATGACTGTATTTAAGAAAAATGTCCTCATTCCCTTTTATTCTTCTTTGAGTGACAATATGACGATGTAAACTGAAGTGACAAGATGGCAAATATGGGAGAAAATATCTGCTGAAACATCAAAAATGAGAAGCTAAAAATAAAGTAGAAGAAAAACATCTTTTAGAGACATTTCAAAGGAAATTAAAGGAAATATAAGGAATATGACACACATGGATATGGCTGTTCAAAGGACATCTGCAGAGAAAAACTGAATTTCTATTAAAGGGAGATCAGAAAAATTGTACAAGAACAGTTTATATGGAAGCCAATAATAAAGCAATTCAAACAAAAGAAGAAATATCTTGGTTTCTTTCATCCTTCAAGGCCCACTATAGACATTAGTATATCCATGATATACTAACACTCTCA
>CAHIKZ030004296.1:1255000-1507500 GCA_903632075.3 Acanthosepion pharaonis
GGAAAATGTGTATATCTGGTGGCTTATAAAGGAAAAGCTGTGAAAAAATATGGAATTGAATATCAGAAAACAAATCAATGAGGTTGTCATATTACCTAAGTTGTCTGCCAAAGACCACTATATGGTGTTGCCAAAAACAGTATGTAAGAAAAGGACACCAATCATCCTCTTTTCTTCTTAACCACAGGATATATTAGAAATAAATAAACCAAGTGTTAGTTTCCTTTCTGTGTGGGGAGGACCTTTTGATTTCCAGCAAACACATGTTGCATTGAACACAACACAGTACAGTTCACAGCAAACAAATACGTTTACCTGAATACACACAAATACATCCAATAATTCTCCTAAACCAATTCTTCTCAAAATGTAAATCTCTCACAATCTCTTTGCACACACATATATATATATGAATAAAAAAGGATAGTGTTTGAGCCTTTTATATTATATTCTTAGTCTATCTTAGACATTGAGTTCTATCTGGATTCTATCCTCTTGGGAATTTATGTATATAAATATATATATATTTATTGACCACTAATATTATCAATATATCTCTCTCTCTCTATATATATATATATATATATATATATATATATATATATATATATATATCTCTATCTATCTCTATCTATCTATATATATATATATATATGAAGAAATATAGTTTTAAGGTGTGCTATATTTATGTGATAAAGTGCTCAATATCAGAGATAGAGCATATGTAAATATAAATATAAAAGTGAACATTGAAGTCAACACTCACAAGCGACAGGCTGTTTCATGATGGATTCAATTGTCAGGCAGCCTGACAATTGCGTTCAGCATGAAAGAGCCTGTCGCCTGTGAATGTTGACTTCAATGTTCACTTATATATATATATATATATATATATATATATATATATACACACACACACACACACACACACACACACACACACACACACACACACACACAGCTGAATTCCCTCTTTTTCTATTCTATTTTATTTGCTAAGGCTATAAAAAGGTTTACTAACTGTATTAAGAGGCACGGTGGAGTAATGGATAGCGGCTCAGATTGAGGAATCGGAGAGCTGAGTTTGAATAAAAGTCGAATCCATTACATTCACTTACATGCTAATACCCTTGGGAAGGTATGAATCCAAGTTTATATATTTGGGTTTTATTAAGATTATCAAAATAGCTTTTTAAAACAATGAAAAGTACTGAGGAGTACACAAAAATAATGATGTCAAAGAAAAAAAAAACTGTCATTTTGTCCCACTGTTGTTGCTATTGGTTTTTTTAGATAGCAGTGCTGGTACTGATATTGGACTTTACCGTAATTGTTTTGTATGTGTATTCATTCTTATATATTCTTGTTTGAAAAAAAAAAAAAAAAATTGTTTCACTATCAACAAATATTACTCTATATCTCTCACTAAATTTATACTCTCTTGAAGAATTCTTTACCAATTCAACTAGTTTACCATATTTTCCAGACTATAAGCTGCGACTTTAAGAAATATGTATGGTGTGGATTATATAACGGTGTGGGTTATATATGAATTGTGTCTTCGAACCTTGAGTGGCCAGGGTTAGGGTAACATAGCTTCACAAAAACTGGTCGCCAGTGTCAAACCAGTTATGTCCAAATAGTTGAATTTATAAGAGTGCAGGTTATATACAAGTGCGGACTATAGTGCAGAAAACATGGTACTAAAGTTTAGTAGTAATATTAAATTTTAATAAAAATGTCTTTTTAAGTGACCATTTAAACAACTCAAGTGCTTAAATTAAAAATTAAGTACAAGTACTTGTCAAAATCCCAACTTTATTTAAAAAAAAAAAAAAAGTGTTATAATCAACAGTAAGTAACCTCTAAATGTCTGTAATTTCTAGGTTAGAGGAAAGAGAAACTTATATATGGATCAACAGATGAAGTAATTTATTCCGAATAAACCAGAGAGATTTTACATCAATAAACTGTATATATTGAATTATTGCATACTTTTTACATATAGTTCATTCGTGTAATCTGTGGCTTATTTAGATTGTAAATAGAAATGAAAGAAGGCGACTGAGTCCAGACAGATAAAGTTGGAGTGGCAAAACAAGCACAAGAAAGAAATAAAAGGATCAGACAAGAAGAGTTTGACAAAACGATGACAAACAAAGACAACAAGAGACACAACAAGGAAGGAGTCATTTGCAAATGAAAAGTCATAGACATGCTTACGCAGAAAAGTAAAACACATTTAAATAAGAACAGGAAGCGGAAATCTTTAAAAGAAACAATTCAGAATAAATGTATATTAAGAACAAATTATCTAAAAGCCTAAACAGAAAAGACAGTAGAAATAGAGATTGAAAAAAAAAAGACTGTCAATTATACACGGTGGATAGCAGCTCGGAGTGAGGAATCGGAGAGGCGAGTTCGAATTCTAGTCAAATTTATTACATTCACTTAAGTGCTAATACCCTTGGGAAAGGAATGAATCCTCCTCTCCCTCCCCCACCACAAGCTTTGGGTAAATAGCAGGACAGACCAAATTCTATAGCCTTGGATGGCAACTGGTCTACTGCAACAAGAAATGGCAACTTACTGTGGGGAAAAAAAAATCTGCCTCGTCAGTCATATATCAAAAGATACATGATCGCCTAAGCGTGTATCACGCATGGCACATAACTGACTGACTGACTTACTTTCCAGTCGAATCTATTACATTCACTTACATGCTAATACCCCTGGGAAAAGTATGAATCCTCTTCTCCCCACAAGCTATGGGTAAATAGCAGAACAGACCAGATTCTATAGCCTTGGATGGTAACTGGTCTACTGCAGAAAGAAATAGCAACCTACTGCGGGAAAAAAAAATCTGCCTTGTCAGTCATGTATTGAAAGATACATGATCATCTAAGCATATATCACACGTAGCGCATAACTGATTGACAATTATACAATAAGTGAAAATAGCAAATTAGTCCAAGAAGAGGACAAAAATATATATGGCTTGGTAAGAATGGTGATCCACTGCAAATTGTGCAAATGACAATGATTTGACTATGCAGTCCATTAAGATAAATACAAACCAGGATCTGTTATAGAAAATAAAAAAAGTAAAAATGTTTAGGGATTTGAAATTCAAACAAACCATAAAATTCAAGTCAAGAAAACATCTGCTTATCGTAAATAATGAAATATTCAGTGGATTTGCACAATAGGTACTACTAACAAAAATAAACTTTAAAAACTTTTTAAAACTTTAAAATAATTTTGCTTTTTTCATTTCACTGTGTAAATTAAGCACTCCAGATCATGAATATAAAAAAATATTACATTTTAAAAAAGTTATCAAGGGAGGGGGTAGTTCACTATGTAAATCCAGTGTAAATTGATCACCTCGACGCAAGCCAAAACAAAAATGCTCATTCGACGTTTTCTTAAAATTAAGTTCTTCCAAAAGAAAGTGAAACCTAAGATTTAAAATAAAATGCATTTTAAAAATGAAAAAAATCTTTCTTGAAGCATTTATTCATTTTAATTTTAATTCCAAGCTAATAGATTTTAAATTTAATATTTCTAATAAGCAAAATACTTTCTGTATTTCAAATGAAATTTAAACTGAAATTTATTTTTGAAACCACTAAAATCAGCCATATTGACAAGGCTGCTAACAAAGTAATCCTTTTTAATAAAAAAATCTTTCAAAAATAAAATCTACTTTTCTGAAAATTTTCTGCATATTTACAAAAAAGGCATACAAAAAATTTCAAAATTCTTTTTAAAATACTAGGGGTGGTGTCGCTGAATTATAGTAAGCTTTTCCATTTATAATTAGTAAGTATAGTTTTTACTTAATAACAGTATCACCTAACCACTACAAATTGATACAGAATTTCAAAAGATTTGGAACTTTATAAATTATTCTAATTAAAATTTTCAAAAATAAAAACAATTCTTGTAAAAATTTATTAATTGATTGAATTTTTTTTTCTTAAGACAATATAATATATCTTATTCATAAAAGCAAGTAAAAGATTTTCTAATTAAATAATGGCTTAGTTTTATGGCATTTTCTATTTTACAATTAAGAGCAAATTTTTCTGTAACTGTTCATCCTGTTTAATGAAAAAAAATTGATGATTTAAATTCTCCAAAGACTTGTGTTTATAACTGTTATAAACATTAAACAGTATAAAAAAGAATTTCTTAAAATTTCATAAAATTAAATAAGTGGCGGGGGTGATAACAGATGTAAAAAAAAAAAGAGAAAAATGTTTTATCAAAACTTTCTAAAATAATTTAGTTCATTTGTGAATAAGTCCTGAAAATTTCATTAAAATCCAATAGTTATATGATTTTTGCAAGAATTTCCAAATTAATGTGTTTTTTTTACCACAAAAAGGTGCTTAAATTTCCAATGGTCAGCCATTGATGCAAGAAAAACAAAATTTTTAATCAAAATTCAAAATGTTCTAAAAAGGGTTTAAAAAAAAAAAATTTGATAATCAAAAAAATCCTTTGGTCTTTCCTCTTAATTATAAAAAAGATTTTGATGATAAAACTTTATTTTTATTAAGCTTGAGGCATTTTTTCATCATAGTATGTTCATTGTTTCTTAGCAAATCTTTGGAGGTATCTACTTAAAATGTTAAAAAAAAAAAAAAAAAAGTTTTTCTTGAAATTCATAACCTAATGTGCTTAATTATGATTTTCAATGTTATTTTTTTTACATTTTAAGAAATCACGTCACATGAACAAATTTGTTTTGTCTTCCGAGGGGGGTGATCAGTTTACAGTGAGTTGACATAGCAACTGCCCACCATCTCCACCACCAGCTATTAATTGTTATAAAATATAATTATTTTTTTTTTTTTTTTTATATACTACTGCTTAATCTATAGTGATGTGGGAGAAAATAATTGAAAAATTGATTAGCTTTAGTCATAGTGCTTGTTGTACAATGTCATCAAATGTTCTTCAGCCAATCTATTTTCCAAATTTCTTCAGGTGTATTGACCAAGTGTCACCATTTTAGCATATCACAATTAAAAAAAATTAAATGGGCAAGAAACAAAATATGACTCAAAAAACAAAAAAGTGGAATATTATTGGACTCATGATTTGAACAACTAGAATGCTTCCAATTACTGAAACCAAAAGAGAGCTACTGTTTTTAGTAAACTTGCTGTCATATGATTTGGTCTGTAGGGATACAAAAGGTGATTATCTCCCTTTGGTTGAGATGAAGTCACATGACAGCCACTTAATGACGTCACTTCATAGCATGACAACAGTAGTCACTCCTTCAGTCAGTTTCCATGACTCAAACCAAGCAGTTGTCCCGCCTGTGCTTCTGCCTGAGGCAACCAGCTGCCACATGGTGCAGCTTACAAGCCCATGATACAATTTCCCTTTTGGAAATATATCTCTAGCTTACAGTTCCCATATTGGAAAAACCACATGGTTCACACTTTCCTGTTTGAGAGAAATTTGTCCTCACTAGCAACATAGCAGATAAATCCAGACCACTTGAATCTTGAATCCTAAATATGGCTTCTCCATAAACACAGAAGAATATCTGGTAGCTCCAATTCTTGTTGGGAATTATTGTAAGAGTATATTTTCTTTTTTCCTGTTCACACTGCTTGTTGTTACATATATATTATATTTTGACTACATGGTGTAGGTGTAAATATGTATAGGACTTAGCAGTATAAAACTCTCTATGAGAACAAAACATGTCAGTCATTGCTTTTCTTTCAGCTATTTTATTCTGTCCATGAAATAAGGTGTTTTTATATGGCAAAAGCTACAGAGTTCAAAATTATACCCATAAAACTGTATAAAAAAAAAGTTGAAATTCCTTCTGAAACAACATTTAATGACAACCTAAATATATAATCATCTCAAGTTTGAATACCCATATATGGAACAAGGAAATGTGTTTGCTTACTGAAACCAAGAAGAGAGCTACAGTTTTTACTAGACTTGCTGTCATATGATTTGGTCTGTAGGTATGCAAAAAGTGATTATCTCCCTTTGGTCGAGATGAAGTCACATGACAGCTGCTTAATGACGTCACTTCATAGTGTGATGATAGTGGTCACTCTTTCGGTTAGTTTCCATAACTCAAGCCAAGCAGTTGTCTTGCCTGTGCTTCTGCCTGAGGTAACCAGCTGCCACATGGTGCAGCTTACAAGCCCGTGGCACAATTTCCCTTTTGGGAATATATAGGTTAAAAGCTACATAGTTCAAAATGATACCCATAAAACTGTAACACAAAAAAAAAAAAAAAAAAGTTTAAATTCCTTCTGAAAAGACATTTAATGACAACCTAAACATATAATCATTTCAAGTTTGAATACTCATATATGAAACAAGGAAGTGTGTTTGCTTGACAACTTTTCCTGGAGTCATGAAGTCATAAATCATAGTAGATATGAAAAATCAATTGAGTCATTTTCAAAGCCATTTTCTTGTTTTTATGCATGGAACATCATGTAACTGACAAACCTAGTTCGATTCTCAACTGAGGCCATTTAAGTTCCCTTGGGAAAGGCATGAATTCACTTCTCCCTCTGCCCTGTCCCATTGCGATATAACTTGACAGAAAATGTTTCATCATTGTCATGCCTAAATGTTTAACAAAAGAGAAAAATACAGAGTGTTCAAATTAGGCAAATCACTCTCCTCGGCTATATATAGATAGCTACTACACCTTTTGTCAATCAATGCATGTAAGCTGACACGTGTCTAACACAAAGTTAATATTCTCTAACTTTAATGGAGTCTTTTCAAGTTATTAATCAAATGTTTGGTTAAAAAAAATGGTGTATTAACTCAAGGTCAGGTGAGAATGTTTGAAAAGAAAAAAAAATGTGATTTAGAATTTTTTTTAATATTTTAAACTAGGAAAGAAAGAAAAAGGAAAAGCAACTACAAGTAAAATGTAGCTTTTATGAAACTTCACACTTGAAAACAGTCTGAAAAAAATCTTTAAACATTAAAGGAAAAGATTAAATCTGGATTTCAAATGCTTTAAAAACTGAGACTTGTCAGACAACATTTTTAACATCTTCAGCACTAAAGTACATTTTTTTCTGTTTTTTTTTAAACTCCTCACTGATGCATGTAGGCCAAAAATAGACCAATGTGAATTCCAGAAAAGCAACTCTTGCCTCTAGTATAAATGGGGGTAATTAAATAACATACTGAGAGAGGTCATTTAATTTTCAAAATTTTAATAAGTATTTCCACTCTGTCTAATCAAGAGGTAAGAATATTTTACCTCATTCTGTACTCTTAGCCTTTGAATAGACAGGGAACATTAATAATTTAAAAGACGCTTTAATTTAATCGAGAGGTAAGAATACAGAATGAAGAAAATTACTTGAAAAAACAGGGTGAGTATGCTAATTAACATTTGGAAATTTGAGGTCCCCAACACTTTATTTGACCTCCTGACCCCGTTTATATGAGAAACGAGTACATGCCATCTATTGATTTGATTTGTTTCTTTGATGGCATATCAACTTCTTAATAGGTCATTTAATGCAGAAATTTTAATTTTCTTGGGAGCTTTGAAGTAATAAAAATGTATGTTATTCTGCTTTCACAATTGAATACATGGTAGATGATACTCAGCTTTGTATGGACATGATAAGGTGGTGATATGTGTGTTTAATGTTGTAGTTTTGTTAAATTTATATTTTGGAATGCAGATTTGTTTAGCAGCATATCAACACTTCTATGGGTCATTCAATGGCAAAATCTAAATATTTTGAACACAATTTTATAGTTTCAACTGAATATAATCTGGATGTAATTGTATGCCTTCAACTACAGATAAAATGTATTGTTGGTCATTTTTATACAAAAATATAATGGTGGTATTTTTATTATAAATATTTTAAAACTTTCATAGTGTTTTGTTTTGGGGTTCAAAAGCTGAGACACTAACAGGTGCTACCACCCTAGCATCTATTGAAAGCAAATATTAGTCATTGATATATGAAGAGAACAAAAGGAAGAAAAGTGTGAATTTGAAAAATGTGAATGTTATAGGTTTATATCTTTATATAAGGATAATAATTGTATAAAATTAATACAAAAAATTTATGTATTTCTTTACATGTCCGCCAAATTTTTTAAAATTATTAAAAAATATTTAATAAGTTCTGGTTACATTTTATTTTAATCAAGACAAATTTATTTGTCTTTATGAGTAAATTTTATTTTCCTTAAATCTTTCACTCTAGTAAAGAAATGCACTTTAATTTTAAATGATATACTAATAATTTGTCTTTTTCTTAATTAAAATATATCAATATGTAAATTTATATTGATTTATAAAAAAGATACATGTATAAAAATTTGTTTTTCAAAAATTTGTAAAATAAAGAGGCCCAAATCTGGTGTCAAAACCCACATAAAGTTTGTAAATAGGTATGGTTTAAAGAGATACATTTTGTGATTTTTTAATCAATGGGGAAAGTAAGTTAAGCCCCTTAGTTTTTAATTTTTTGGCTTTCACTGATGAAAGTTAAATGGTGTTTTAAATAAGTGTTTTGGCATTCACAAGGAAGATGTCAGCTGATTCTGGGATCTGAACAAATAAAAAACTAAAAGCCAACAACAATGAAAAGAAAGAAGCTAAAAGAAAAGAAGTAACAGAAGAAAAGGAAGTAAAAACAAAAGGGAGAAAATTCTACAAATTTAGAGAGATATATGATTTTCTTTCTGTAGCTGTTTGTGAAAAATTGTCACAAAATTAAAAGGTATTAACGTTGATTTTGAACTTATGAAAATACAAGATTGATCTCAACTCAGTTTATAAAATCGCACTATTATCTAAACAAACCATAAACCCAACAATGCCTGGAATCTACCTTCTCAACTCTTTCGACAATTGAATGAATGGAAGTAAAATAATTGTTTTTACAAGCCCAACAGAATTATATTTAGAATTTGTTACTTTGCCTAAGTGTTTGGCACACAAAAGAAAATGTTGTGCAAGCTTTTTTGTAGATTTTGTATTCTGTATTATTATTATTTTTTATGCCATTTAATAAATGTAATTTTTTTTTCAAATGTCACACCAGAGTAAGAGTCTTGTGTTTTTTCATTTACAACTTGGAATATGAGATTTGAAGTTATTTCTTTTTCCTTTCCCAAAATAATCCTTTTAAAAAGGTCAGGTATGTTGCCTTTTGGGATTGAAATTGTATTTTCTACTGGAGGTCAATGTTCCAGCTCAAGTGGTAATACGGCAAGAGGCAAGATTTCAAATACGAATTTTCAGGTAAGTTAGGTCATTCATGATTGGAAGATTAAAACAGTTTTCCTGTTCTTGTGTTTGAAAAATAACCACTGCTTTCAGCTTTTATGGTTACATGGAAAAAAATAAAATCCCTGATTTTTTTTTATTCAACTTTTAAATTCATTGATTTGATCTTTTATTTTTTTTTACAGCTTATCAACCCTTTGTAGGTTATTTAAAGCCAAACCATTTTGGATTGTAAGAATAATTCCTTCTTTTTTGTAAATGAATATTACATTAACAATTTTTTTAAGAATAACAATGTTTTTTTATAGATACAAGCCCTACTTTTTAACTCATATCTGGAGGAGGGAGTAGATAGTTTCATACCTTTCTCAAGGACATTTGCACATAAGTGAATGTAAAGAACTCAACTGGAATTCAAACTCAAAACTGTGTTTTCTAATTCTAAAATGCTCTCCACACATCCACTTTTCTTTTAAAGAACAGTTGAAGTCAAATTTAGATTTTACAGCTCGGTTACACTTTTGACTATCGACACCATCTTAAAAAAAATAATTGAATTACCGTGTCAAATCAAATTTGAATGTAGTTTGATTTCAAGCAAGAAACAAACTTGCTTTGGCATCTGGTGTTGGCTAAGGGTTAAGATTTCCCATTCGTGTAATGGGTCAGTGTTCAAGTTCAGGAAAGGAAAAAGCCTGAGTGTTAAAACTGGCATTGTACCCCAGTAAGATAAACTTAGAATTTACCAAGAAGAAGCATATTTAGTTTAAAAAATTAAAAGGAAAATTTCCACAATATACATTATCATAAAATGTATTCAAATCAAACTAAAAAGCGATAATTTTAGCATTTGCCTTAAATCAAACAGAATTGACTCAGATACAAATACTTTAATGATTTTGAATATGGCAATAAAAAGCTAGGCACTTCAATGTTTGAAATATTCAGAACAGATATAAATTATCAAACAAAATTAATTTGTAAATATGAATGTTTGACTAGTAGGTAAGTAGCCTAAAGTAGCTTGGTAGTAAAGAAAAAGTGTCAAATTACTTTATATTTTGTAAATATGCATGTTTGAGGTTAATATACTTGTATCTATAGGTTCATAGTGGGAGAAAAAGTAATAAACTAACCTTGGATTAAATTACCATTCGTTGAAATTCACACTGTTTCATATTCAAAAAGACAACTCATTTCTGTGTTTCAAAAAGAGGCAGACTGGACTAGAATATTTTTTGTCAGAAGATTTTTTATCAGTATTTCTTCTTTGGTATTAAAATAAAAGAAATGATTCTTCAAAATTGAATAATCAAATTTAACTTGATGTGAGCAGCTTCAGCATCATCTTGTTACTGGAATTGGATTGCAGAGTATTCATGGGTTTAATATTTCTGCTCAAAGGACACTGAGTAAGTTTCAAAAAAGTTCAATAAAATTCTCCAATTTTATGATTTTATTGCTCAACCCAAGGTGATGAGTTTCCAGACAGAGTGCTGGAAGAATGTATTATTCAAAAATGTCTTATTTAAAACAGTCAAATTGTGTGGCTATGTATACATGCATGTGTATTCATTAAATGGAACAAGCACATGTAAGTCACTCACGTATGGCACAAACACACACACACACATATGATATACATGCATGAATAATCACATGCTCGCAGTCTGTGATGGACAGAGAATCAGCTCTTTTATAGTATAGATTTTGAAAATCTGTTTCTTGTGAAATTAGCCAGAATGATATTTCTTCTACCAATGTCAGTAGCAGTCAATGTTTGAACCCAGCTAAAGAAAATGGGATGTTTTTTTTTTGTTTTTTTTTCAAGGTAATCAGACATCACAACATAATACTTGGAAGATTAACACAACTTTTTTTTAACGATCTTTTTTTTAACGATCTTTTTCCTTCAAAACGTGCTCCAGGTTCAGGGCTTAAGAAAATTTTAATAAATTTCAAACAGATACTGGATTAGATACTAAATTAATAAACATATTAATGACTTAATTGGTACTAACAGTGCAACCATAAGCATTGTCAGGTAGTATTTATTTGTACGGCCATGCTGTTCAAAAATGTGACACAAGTATGATTTCGGTTAGCTTTGCAAAAATTGTACAAGCTCCTCTTGGCACTTCCCCTTTTGGAGACTCCTCAGGCCCTGTGTAATAAAGTCAGTCTTCTATTAAAGGAGAGGTACTGCATGGAGGAATGACCCCCTGCGGCTTGAGTTAATATTAATTTTGAAACCCTCTGGCCCAGATGGGCTAGATCAGGTAAGGAGTATAGTCAGGTTTTAAAATTAAGAGGGAGTGAACATGTAAAAGGCGTCATGTTGCATATTAAATAATTTTAAATTCATTATATGTCTTATTTAGTATTTAAAATTCGAAACACAAAGAAGATACAGTTTTTAACATTGTTCATAACTATTATTTTGAAGTTAAAAATCAAACTAAGTTTTACAGTAAGCATATAAATCTATATTTAATTTAAAACCAAGAACATAATAAAGACTTGTTCTTTAATTAGATTACATTTTAAATGTCTTCATTTTTTCTGTTTTGTTTTTTCTTTTAATCATTTCATGCCAAGCAAAGATATAAAGCCACTAAGACACACGAGGTTACTGAGTGTGAAAGAATATGAGAATAAGAAAAACATTATTAAAAGAGAGAGGACAATAAAAGAACTGGAATTAAGAAGACACGATAACAATTGACATTGCATTTAAATTTTGAAGATCAAATTTGACTGGAAAACAAGAAGCCAAAAGAGAGTTCCACAAGCAAGAAGTGCAAGAGAAGAAATTATTACCATAGAACTTATGGTTACATCTAGCCATTTCAACTGTAAAATGATGAGACCTAACTGCCAATCTAGTACTACACTTAAATTCAGGAAGTCGAGGGATCAAAGAGGAAAGCTCATCAGAAAAACTAACATAAAAATATTTATAGACAAGGTGTAGGAAAAATGGTGGTGGGAAAGTGAAGCTGAGATGCCAAGTCAGGACCGATAACATTGCAGATTCTTCTTTGGATTTTCTTTCATGGAAAGCAATGAAAAGAAATACAAAATATTTTTGTGCATCAGCTACAACAGCCACTTTTCATTTTGGCTACATCTTTGCATCATAATTGATCTCAGTTGGCATTATGACCCAGGATTCGAGTGCATTGACTGTGTTCAACTACTGATCATGCCAAATTATTCACTCACTCCCAGAAACTATATTCAAAATGCTAGGGCTGGTGCAAGGGTCTCATGCCCCCTGAATCTATGATACACGCCTCCCACTGTACTACAAATTTTATTGTAACCTAATTATGTACAATAATGGATCATATACAATATAGGTGAACAATTCAACTAGAAAATTTGAAATAAATACAATGTATCTAAATACAAATTAGATACATGCTATAATAGATTATTTGATCTTAAATCAATCAACAATGTTTGTGGCAATTTTTAAGATCAACTTGAATTTTTCTTTGTAAAAATTCAAATAATTTAACACATTCAACATTATAGATAACAAAAAATAGTAAATTAGCAAAACAAATTCATGGATTTGGACAAAAAAAACCCCCAGAATAACATCAAAATCAGCAAAAATCTTTCATGCTTTAATAATCAGTTGTGTTTAGTTTAATTTGTAATATATATCTCTGCCTTCTATCAGAATGGCTGATGCCCAACTCCACGAGAGCACCTCTCTACGCCTGCTTGGTCTCACACTTTCCACTGACCTGAAGTGGAAAAACTACATTGAATCAATAGCTTCATCTACAGCAAGAAAAGTTGGTTCACTGTGTCACACCAGAAGGATTTTCTCACCTGAGTCCATCCTTCAAATCTATCATTTGTCCTTGCATTGAATACTGTTGTCATATATGGTCTGGTGCCCCCGCTGTTCATCTCAAGGTCCTTGACAAAATCCAGAGACAGATTTGCAATGCAATAGGTCCTGATCTTCAGACATGCTGTGGCTTCCCTCTGTCTTTTCTACATATATTTTCATGACAACTGCTCTGACAAGCTACTTTCACTGCTACTCCAACTGCATGAATTCAAGGGTGCTACTAGTTTGTCATCTCATCCCACCCTTTCACTATCGAAACAGTTAAATGTTACTGCCTCTTCCACTCCAACAGTTTCTTCTCTTGCACTTCCTGACAGTGGAACTCCCTTCCTCTTACTTGCTTCCCTGGTGGCTATATTCTTCAAATATTCAAATGTAATATCAATCAACATCTTCCTGATCCCCGTCCTTCTCTATATCCTTTCTTCAAACTCCCCTCTTTACTCTCGCTCCCATTATCTGTAACCCCTTGCATGCTAGTGGCACTCCCGCCTTGCTTTGGGTGAAATGCTTAAAAAAAAAAAAAAAATTAATTAATAAAATGTAGATAGAAAAAAGCAAATGTTGATAAGACAGCGACAGTCATAAAGCACTGCTAGGGGTCCTCATTTGGGGGGATTCAGGGGTAGTATGCACTGCCTTGACAAGGCCCGTTCAGCATAGTTGCTAATAAACCACAGGTTAGTGTAGTATGTATAAGTACTAGATGTATTAAAATCTATGAAGAAACAGTGAGCATGTGCAAAATTTAAAAAAAATAAAATGGTGACAATTTACCCATCGCACCCCTGTATTCCCATCAATATGATAGGAGACAACATTCAACTAAATCACAGCTCTATGGACCCATCTCTAATATTTCTACAAATAGCAGTAGCAGAGAGAGGTATACACATATACATCCACAGGAACGCACACACGCAAATATAACTTTTATTGACTGGAAATGGAAGCAGTGTTTATATATCAAAGTACAATTTGGGTTAAGATGTGTGTTATCGATGAGAAACATGATCTCAGGGCAGGAGGTGATGTTTTAAACCTGGGTCACTAATAAACAATGGGGATGGGCGAGATACTTGGTTTTGTTTAACAGTATTTGTTTTGATTAAAAGGTTGAATCAATGTTTAGATATCCCAAAGTATAATTTGGTGAAGTGAGAACTCATGATTGAGATAAGGTAAATTGGAGAATCAGTTTACATGTCAAGGGATAGTTTTGGCACTCGTGGTAGCTGCGTGCTGGGCCGAGGGTCAATTGTGATCAGCTTATCCTTTTTCTATATTCACTCAAGATTTTGCTAATAAAGCAGAGTCGGGGAAAGAGACTGTAGTCGAGAGAGTCACAAGACTATTGTCGCAGTGAGTCAAGAGATTTGCGGGAGAATTTTGGAGGAAAGAGAGAAGACTACCCCCTGTTCTGAGAAGTCTGTATGAGACTGGACTATTAGTCATAAACCTACCCCAGGCAATTCAACACGCGTTTATCATACACAAACCCTCTCTGGATGCATTTTGTCTTTTTCTTTTCTCATTTATGTTAAATGTTTTTATCTTCATTTCCTCCATTGTTGTTTCTGCAGATATTATTTCTTGTTTTATTTTGCCACATTCTAAAACTTCCTAGCGCCAACTCTCACAGCCGTGTCCACATCCCCAGTCGACTGTGAATGTATGGACAATACCCCGCTTACTGGATCTAAAAACTAACACAGCATGGGCAGCGAGCAGGACTTGACCAGTTGACCAATCGAAATAATCTATGGGTACTCAGGGAGTGTACAGCCAGTTACCCCTAAGTTTGGTTCGGACCAAGTGGACACCTCAAGAGGAAGACGCCGAAGGTTGAGGGGCTGGGAATGAAGTGGTAGAGTAAAATGCACTTTACAGGACACTGCTGGTGAGCAAAACAAGAATTTGCAAGTGATCTACTGCTCTGGACACCTAGACATGGCTCAAGACAGGTTGGTCATCCAGCAATCATCTACACTGACCAGTTATGTTATGACACAGAATGCCACCCTAATGACCTTCTAACCTTGATACAAGACCTTGATGGATTCCTGAATATCAAAGCTAGCTTGACAAAATAATTGTTACTACTTGAAAATGAAATGCCACTTAGAAAGTAATTGAAAAAGATTTTATTTCTTTTTTTTTCTTAAAATAATTTTTGGTCAAATTTCCAGTCACTGAAACCGGACTGGTCAAATCCTGGTTTTGAGCTGTTAAGTACTGGTTTTCTGTCCAGTTTGACAAAATTCTGCTTATAAATAAATGGTAGGGCTTTCTCCACTAAAAGTGAAAATAAAATATTTCCTATTCAGTTCACATGTGTTTTGAAAACAGTTTCATAGTTTCAGGCCATGATTCAGATAAACAACTGCAGTGATAACATTATTTAATAACAGATTCAGTGAATCTGATTTACTGCATCTAGGTTTGTTTACGTGAAACATTGGCTTGAAATGGGTACAAAATGATGCCTCCATTGGAAATAACTGCTATGAATTCAAAGAATGTTTCAAACTGTAAAATTTAAGACTTAGCATTTCAGGGCTGTTTTTTAAATTCTTCTGTTTCTCCTTGTTTTTTTTTTTTTTTTTTTGGTAAAATCTCCATTTTTCTGAAGTTAGAGATCTAATTCTCAAGATTTTTGGGTTGATAAGTCTGCCCAAACTAACACCTTCATAATGAAAAGAGGGGTGCAAAATAATACTTAATCTTCTTAGTTTTTTTTTTTTTTTTTTTTTGTTAGTGGGAGAGACAATAGTGACAACCAAGGCAAATTCAAAGATTTTATGTATCAACTTGCTGACAAAACAATATCTTTGGAATTTTTAAAATGGACTTGCTTCTCTGTTATTTCAAAGACCCAGCAGACAAAAAGGTGCCTGGGCATTTTTTATTGCCCACTTATTCAGTGATACAGACTATAAACTGGGAAGTTAATAGAAAAAAAAAAATTAAAGAGTCTCTAAAGCTGTTTGAAAGCCATGTCATAAACTAAATAAATAGATAAATAAAATGACAAGATTTGACATTCATTGCACAAAGAAACAAAATAGCTAAAAAAAAAAAAAAAATGTTGAAAAGGCGCCACTTTTTAAGGAATTACTCAAGGGGAACGACTGTTCCTTTGCTCCCTATGCTTCACTACTGGCTACACTCTCCTCTAAAGTTATTAATAGATACTTGTTGGAATTTTGGTTGTTTTCTTTTCAAGAACTAGAAAAGTAAAAGAAAACAAAAAAAACAAAAAAACTCAAGGCTATGTTGCAAGTGCATTTGACTAAGTTATCACTACATCAAGATAAATTACTGGATTAATAGCAATATGGTCTGACATACTTCTGACAAATATATTGTTGCATATTTCTCAATAATGGTTGTATTAAGTCTTGAATTGTTTCAGAATAAATTAATATATTTTTTTAAAACCATGTCTCTACAGCTTCCTTTCACATATCTGAGCAACGACAATGGGTTAGAGAAAATGAAAATGAAAAGGACACTTATACACAGCATCAGAAAGAGATAGTTGAAATCTCTAGGGCACAATATGAGGAAAGAGGGCTCAAAAATTTTAACACTCACAGGACATATTGAAGGCAAGAGAGTCAGAGGAAAGCAGAACATAACTTACCCAATGAGCTTATGTAAATGGCTGACAGAACAGGGATTAGGAGATATAGCAAAAACAAACTTTACTAAGAGTTACAAAGGACAGGAAGTTGTGGAGAGCCATAATCGCTAGAATCCTGATGGAACATGGCATATAGAAGAAGTAGGCTTCTGGTAGCTTCTCCATGGTGTGAAATTCAGAATTTTCTTTCTCTTAGATTGGCTGTCAAGGCTAGAGAGCCCAATCTACTCTGCTATTTAACCTATAGGTGGGGTACAGAAGAAGAGATGCATTAATGCCTTTCCTAAGGGCATTTGTGAAGAAAGTGAACACAAATGCTTAGGATAGAATTTGAACTCAGTACATCAATTCCACAGGGTCACTACATAGCTGAGAACCTGACCAAATCCCTCTACCTGTCTCAGTAGGTATTCATTTATGCATAGCGTGTCTAGGGCAAAGTAGATGAGGCAGGACCCATTCCTATCCAGGTGTAGCACCAGTGACTTTAAGCAAAACAAATGAATAATTATTGTTTTAAATTAATTTTCATTGTAGCGCCTTCACTTGTTTTAAATTAATATTTTTTTTAAATCCTGACTTGTTAATACTGTAGCAGAATTTTATGTGTGGAGATAAAATTCAATTAAGCAGTTGCATATCTCGAGAACTTTGTCCTCCATTGTGGGGAAAATTGTGAAAATGGCCTACCTCGGAAACGCCTGCGAATCTGTGCAGTGTGCAAAACTCCAGTTCTCCAGCGGTAAAAGGAACCAAAATGGCGGCGCCCATATTTTATGCCGAGCGGTCTCGGTTAGTTAACGCAAAATCTCGTTGGCTCGTCATTCGCATGCAAATCGTGGTTGGTCCTTGGCTGTATAAAGCAGGCGCATTTTGTTTCGGATCAGCAGGCTTTTGGCTCGTGAGAAGGTTGGACGTGCGACACCGGGTTTTTTTTGGTTACCCTCCTCACGGTTCTTTGTTCCTACCCACTATTGTCAGTTTAGCTGTTGTGTTACTTCCCACATCCATATAACTCAATGACTCGTAGACAAAACTCAACTACAATCAAGTTACCAGTTACTAGAGAAAGAGGATTAACACAACATAAAATTAATCACTTAGCTGATTGATGTTATACTCAGCACCCTGACTCCAGAGTTTCGTAGATGAACCTTTTTTCAATTGTTCAGTCCACTTGCCAGGAGGTTTCAGATATATAATGTAAATGGGAGAAATATGATAATTAGATTATATCTCAGACTAATGGTGGTTAATATGTAAAGTTTAAATTTCAGCCTCCCTACATCTTCAGAGATCTTCTCAACGGATAACTATAACTAACACCTCTTCTCCATATATATATATATATATATTTATTAAAGACATATTTTTATGTTTAACATTGTTATTTTATAGATACAAGTATTTAAGCAAATGCTCTGTTTATGATAAACAGTATTAAATAACATTTACCGGCCTGAATGTCCGAGAAATTTTCATAGAAAATTTTCGTTCTTTGACAGGATTGAACCTGCATCCTATCTGGAACCGTCATATACGCTGACGTGCCTTTTTTACCGCTTGAGCTACAAAGAACCAATCGGGTAGACAAGGTCGAATTTACTGCTTATAAACTCCAACTTTCCATGAATCTCGTACATTCATAACTGCTCTGGCGTATCGAATGTAAACAAATGACGTCATATATTAAGAAATGTTATTTAATACTGTTTATCATAAACAGAGCATTTGCTTAAATACTTGTATCTATAAAATAACAACGTTAAACATAAAAATATGTCTTTAATAAATAAATTGTCGGACCTTGTCCATTTCTTTTTATATATATATATATATATATATATATATATATATAAAATATTAGTGGTAAATATACACATACATAAGCAAAATATATAAATATATACATAGGTGCATACACATACATGTATATTTTTTGAATAAACAATTCCAAGAGGATAGAATCCAGGTAGAACACAATGTCCAGGACAGAGTAAGGATATAATAAAAAGGCTTAAACACTAATATTCCATGGTATGACCATGGTATGACCATGGAATATTAGTGTTTAAGCCTTTTTATTTTTTATATAATTCCATCAATAAGAATATTTTAGTCTCATGAAGTCATTTTCAGGGATGAAATGTGTTACATAGAATTTTTTTCATTTTGCTATTCAATTATCCACTTTTGAAAAAAAATAAACCAGTTTGTTTGATGATTGCAAAAACATGAAACCCAGGGTTACAAACTAATATCTATACAACTGAATAAATAAATATATATATATATATATATATATATATATATATATATCTCAGAACAACAGACACTAAAAGGTTAATAACCACTAATATCAGTCATTAAGCTTAATATCAGATCAGTTTGCATTTTCAGTATACAAATGAAATAACTGGGTCTTTTTTTGTTACTCATATCTGGAAGAAAGGCTGTACCCTTCCATAGCACTAAGATGATGGGCTGACAAACATTTTTTTTCTGCAATCAATAATCATACCTATCAAATTGTATTATTTTTTGAATATCTTTCCATGATTTTATTTTAAACTCAAACATCTGAATTATTTACAAACAATATAAGTGGATCAGCCTACTACATACTTTTAATTATTTCTGTGTAAATAAACCATAAAAGATATCCCAAGTCAAAGCCACTGTCTTTCATTGTTTATGCATAAAATATTCATAATTGGAGAAGTGAAAGAAGAGAGAGGAAGTGGAAACGATGAGGAGAGGAAAAGGGATACAAATGAAAATCTATGGACTTAAAAAAAAACTTGCTGGATAACAAGCAGCTTAAATTGGAAATTAAATTGCAGGAATTTGGAATAAAGAAATGTTTTTAAAAAAAAACAAACACATTTCCTGAAATTTCATTTAATGGACAAACATTCTTGCAAAATCTTTGATAACCTCACCAAGGATCAATCAGAAGACGAGCGAAAAATGTCTTCTTATGAATGATGATAATAATGATGATGATGATAATAATAATAATAATAATGCAGGATATACAGAAAATATGAAGAATCTATCAACCATATTATCTCGGATGTCCAGAACCAGTAAAAGTTGAATATAACCACACAGACATAATAAGGTAGCAACATATGTGTGCTGAAAGATATGTAAGAAGCACAAAATCAATACCACTGACAGAATGTATGAGCACCAACCAGACACAGTAACCCAAAATAACGATGTAACTATCCCCTGGGACATACCAATTCAAACTGACAGGGAAATAAAAGCCAAGAGAGTTGATATTATCATAAAAGACAAGAAATTCAGGAAGTGTATGCTTATTGATATAGCAGTATCATCTGAGAGAAACATCTCCATGAAAATTATTGAGAAATTGTCCAAATACAAAGACCTGAAGATTGAGATTAACAGGATGTGGGGGAATGAAGACCGAGACTGTACCAATAATAATCAGAGCTCTGGGGCCCGTGAGAAAAGGAATGGACAATTTTACTAACAGTGTCCCAGGTTGCATCAACATATATGTTGCCCAGAAAATCGCTCTACTAGGAACATCCCATATACTAAGAAAAGTGTTATCAATTAAATAACAATTCTCTTGTAGGGCCTAAGGGTCATAGTTTGGACCCGGCTCTATGGGATACAAAGCAGTAAACATAACATACACGAATAATAATAATAATAATTATAATAATAATAATAACAAAATACCATGTCCCTTTAGGACAGAAGCAATCATGGCTCTCCACAGATTCCTTTTATTATCTGCAAATTGACATTTCTTCTTGGGAAGGATTGTAGAGTGATTTCCATTGCGTTTATCATGGTTTTGAATTCAGTCCTAACCTTATTTCCACACAAGTTTAGAGACTTATGTCTTTGGTACTATTTAATCTGTCACTAGAAGTGGATAAGAGATGTATATATTCATACCTTTCCCAAGGGCATTTGTCAGTCAGTCAGTTATGTGTGATACATGCTTAGGCGATCATGTATCTTTCTAGGTAGATTTTTTCTCCCCGCAGTAGTTTGCCATTTTTTTCTGCAGTAGACCAGTTGCCATCCAAGGCTATAGAACCTGGTCTGTCCTGATAATTACCCATAGCTGGGGGGAGAAGAAGGGTATTAGCACATAAGTGAATGTAATGGATTTAACTGGAACTTGAACTCTGCTCTCTGATTCCTCAATCTGAGCTGCTATCCATTACTCCACCGTGCCTACAAAAGTGAATGCAACAGATGAGGCGGGAATTTCAACTTAGCTTGCTGATTCCACTTTCTGTATCTACTCTTCTTTTTCGGTTATGAACCATGCCCCTTATGGATATAGGTTATCATGGCTCTCCACAACTTCCTATCTCATGTAGCATAAAGCAATCTTCAGTCTCTTACTATCATTTCCAGTTCATCTCTTCGGGCAGAGAGGAACCCAGATGAGGCTATTCTGAAGGGTAGAGTCTAGTCTGGGGTGGTAGACAGCTACCTGACCCTGTGTATACAAGGAATTTTTGCCTGGGCTTACGGGCTCGGTTTTAACGCTGCATTAAAAACGGCCTTGTGCCACATCCTTCCTTGCAGGGAGGTAAGGTAAATAACCTTGCTTTGGAAATTACTAGCTTGCTAACCGATTCCCTGTCTTTCAGTAGTGTATTCTCTTTTGCAATAAACCTCTCATTCTTTCATCCACGCACATGTTGCTGTTCTTTTCACTCAAGTACCATCTTTGTCTGTTTGTAACCTCTTTAAGGATTCAACAAAAAAAACAAAAAAAAAAACAAATTCTTTTGTAATTATAGTGGTTGATATCAAGAGATAGTAAAAAAATTAAATATTCAACTTATCTTTCCCTACTCTGAGTATTGTAGAGATTACATCCACTTGTCAAGTGACTTGATAGCAAAATATATGTATTTAATTAATAGTATATATATACAGTGTAACCTGGATATAAGAGAGTTGTCAGGAGCGGAGAAGAAGTCTCTTATATCCGGGTTTCTCTTATATCCGGGTTTGGTCTATTTTATATACATTAACACAGGCTCTAATTTGGGACCAGAGAAAATCTCTCTTATATCCGGGTTTCTCTTATATCCTGGTTACACTGTATATATATATATATTATATATATATATATATATATATATATATATATATATATATTTATGATGGGTAACTGAATAAATAAATAAAGAATTAAAAATTAAAATTCTTTAAGAATTAAAAATTGCTTTAAAAAGTAGAAAGGCATAATCTGGAAATTTTAAACAATGAGAATAGTCCCCAAACTCAGTGGTTTGACAATAAACAAAGATAAAGGCTACTCATCTAGATAGATAAAACAACTCACATACATTGTATGCACATGCACCCAGATACAAGTGAAATGTCATCTATTTGTTACAATATCATTAAATAGATTGGAATTCCAGTTAGTCCATGGATAGGAAACCTGTTGAATGCAACACCTGTAATTAACCTTCTCATGTTTATCAAACATGACTTTATAAAAACAATCAACATTGTTCCAATTTTCTAAACATTTACTTTACAACTTGCAGTATTTGTGTTCTGTCATTAACAGAGTTAACTGCCTGGATTAAAATAGCCTCACAAGATGATAATGATCATTGCTTGGTGAATTAAAAAAATTTTTTACTGATCTTTAGTGAACTTTGACCTACTGTAACCAGTCCCTTTCTACCCCAGTTTGATTCTCCAACAGCCACAGGTTTACAAGACAAATGCATTTGTGTGTGTGTGTGTGTGTGTGTGTGTGTGTGCGCGCTGAAGAGCTTTTAAATTAAAAATATGACATCAAATAAATAGTTTTATTATTTATATCTAATAGCATGTGTCTTATACCGTGCCCAACTTAACAGCTCTTGCTTAATGGAGATAACTAATTTGCATATTGTAAAAACACAACATCTAATAAATGTGGTTTAAATACTTATATTATATATTATTATTTTAATAGCATATTTTAAAATTCTAATAAATATTATAACATACCATATAAGAAATAAATGACTATGAAAATTTTAAAACTTAATGAAAGTTTTTTAATTACAATTTAATTTTAAACAGACTTTTCTGGAAAGGGACTTGGCCAACACAATACCAGTTATCATTGTGTATATATATATATATATATATATATTATATATATATATGTAGATATTTAAATTGATTCACACCAAGCAAGGTGATAACACCGTTCACCCCTACCCCTGCAATTGTAATAATAAACTTAAAAAACAAAAATCGGGATAATAAGTGTAAATGACTGCTATAGGTAGATGATTTAGTCTCATAATTTCAAGTTAAATTACTGAAATAATTAATTTAACGGAGGCTGGTACAAGGTACGAGTAATCGAGGACATAGTAAAAGTTTAAATTGACTCCAAATGCTAAATGGTTTGCACTTAAATGAATTTGGTAATCATTATCCAGCTTTCAATTATTTTAATTTTAGATTATAATAGAAAATATATTTAATAACTCTCTTCTGTTGATAAAACCTGTCTTAATTCCTGACCATAGACAATGCATTTCTAAAGTAAAATCATTAGCAATTAGAGATAAGAAAAACTTATTTAGGCATAAATAGAATTAAACAGAACACTTGAGTAAGAAACAAACTTTATCGCCAAATTTGATGAAAAAGCTTAAATAAACAATGTTCTTCAGTGCAACTAATGTTTAACATTAAAGAAAAAAAACTTCATTTGAAAAACTCACCCAATAACTTGTAAGTGAAGAACATTGTTGGATCTTACATCCCAGATTTTTTTATATAGAATTTTAAATACTTATGCAACAATAAATTCTTTTCATGCAAAACTGATATTGCTAAATTTCAATTCATTTTCATTCAAAATTTAATAATCTAACCTAATTGCATTTAAGGAATAGCAAGGGAAGTCCAAATAAAAAAATAATTAAAATTAAATAATCTTTTAACTTTATTCTTGCTTTCACAAGAGAAAAAAAATTGTCTAAAATATTAATTATATGAAAATAGAATTAGACTGTCATAGACATATATGATGACTGTCAACTTGTTAAATGAATACGACTATTTCTAACATATAAGTTAAGACAACTAGTGCATTGATAATTTACAGTTACACTAATTTTAAACTAAATCATAGATGTGCATTACAAAAATACATTTGATTGAAATTATATAAAAAATAAATTACTACATACAAATTGAAGCTACAAAATTATAAATAAATATGAATCAGTGAAATATATATATATATATATATATATATATATATAGTATAGTATATTATAAATTATGTGATACATAAACATTTCTAAGTCCTGCAAGTGATTTTTACTTTTTTCTGCAAAAACGGAACAAAATCTTGTTTCAGTTGCACATTGATATTGTAAGATTTCACATGTCTAGTTAATTCAGATCTATTTCTACACTTTATTTACAAACTGGGTAGGATAAATCTGAAGGAATTAGTTGTGTGTAGTCAGTCGGTGGTCTTCATATAGGAGTAGACTTAGCCATGGCCAATTAGGCCATGGTTAAGTGTAATTGACAAAATTACCCAACAAACAGAATTGACAAATTTGTCTGAATTTTGGGGATGAGATGTTGTCATTATTTAGACTACATCTTTGTTGTTCTTATTACATTTCAGCTGTTGTGCCTTCTGGGTTTAATCAACAAGGAGCACAATGGCCGAAATATGATGACAACCACAAAGATGGGGACAATAGATCAAATATAAATAGTGTAAATAAGAATTGACAAAGTTTCCAATAAACAATATGAGAAGAAAAAAAAAAAAAACAGGGCAAAATAATACTAAGCAAACAATATATATGCAAGACAAAATTAGGTAAAGCAATAGTCAGTTATGTGCCATACGTGATACACGCTTAGGTGATCTTTTGATATATTACTGATGAGGCAGATTATTTTCCTGCAGTAGGTTGCCATTTCTTTCTGCAGTAGACCAGTTGCCATCCAAAGCTATAGAACCTGGTCTGTCCTGCTATTTTACACATAGCTGGGGGGGGTGAAGAAGAGGATTCATACCTTTCCCAAGGGTATTAGTACATAAGTGAATGTAATGGATTTGACTGGAATTTGAACTTGGCTCTCTGATTCCTCAAATCAAGCTGCTATCCATTACTCCACCATAAAGCAAAATGTTCAAGCATTGTGTTGACACACAAAAAGCAAAACAGTCAAGTGGTTGTAGCGTTCTAATTTCAAGACAAGAAAAAACAAAAATATTGTGGATGAGACTGAGAAGTTGTCCATTTTATTGGTTAGGAAAGAAATTATAATTTGTCTATAAATTTTGAAAGGGGACATTTTACTGATCATTTCCATACAGATTGAAACCAATGTATGGCTGCACTAATTGCTGGTTAAGAGAGGCAGACATGGCTACAAATATCACATACAAAAATGCATTGTCATCATCCATTGACAATCCTCCTCTGGCAGCCCTTTTCACCTTTGTGTGACAACACCTGCTTTTCTTCAATGAGCTTTACAATTACAGTAGTCCACCGCTCTAGCACAGGTCTTGATGGCTGGTCCATTCTGCAAGTGAATCACAGTAGCTGTGGGTGTGCATAGGTGATAATAGGAGGTTGAACACCTACCTGAGTTTGGGGCCCTATTTGCCCTATTTCATGATATACACCCTAGATAATGGCTTGAAAAGAACCTCAAAAAATTATACTAATTTATGCCAATGATTCCATAAGAAATTTCAGGTAATTTGCTTTTTAAGCCCCGCACTAAATATCTAAGAAAAATTTCCCAAACAGTTATTTTTTATTCAAAATTTACATGCCTAATTTGAAAATAAAAATCTACCATTTTGTAGCTATCAACAATAAAAGCTTGGACTCATTTGTGTTGTTGTCAGCTAGGCACGGTAGATCATTTAAACTGATGAATTATTTATATTTTCAAAATACTTTGCCCTTGGATTTTTGCAAAGAAGTTTAACTTTAATAAAAATTTTCTTGATTAGTCCAACAAGTCATGCTTTGGCTAGCAACCCAATGGATGTTCTGATCCGCCTGCACAATATTCTTAGTCACTATTTCATCAATGTACAACCTTCAGTTGTTAATGGAGGTCACGGTTTCTTAGCCTTTACCTGTGCTGATGTATTGGTGTGTTTATACAAATTGCAGAAATCAAACATAACGTCTTAGCTAAACCGGTTGCTGAGTGAAACCTATTTGTTGACATATTGAGTTTAGTTAGTTTTAGATAGGGTACAAACATAACCTCATAAAAGAGCCTTCCTGTTAGGCTTTCAACAAACATATTGAATAGAGAAGTTGCATGTGTATGTAAGACATGAATAATTATCAACACATAAGTACGTGCACATAAACACAAGAATTACAGTGGCTTGTACTGGAACAAGGACTTAAGACCCTATAAGAACTCATTCTATTTACTTTTACATAAAAAGGACAATTTTATTTTAAAATATTCATTCTTTTTTTGCACAGCTGATCTTACTAAGTGGTTGTCTATTATAATCAATAATAGATTTAACTGGAATCAATATATATATATATATATATATATATATATATATATATATATATATTAAAATAAAGAGAAAAACATTAAGATTTATAATCCAGTGTTCTTATTAATTATTTTTATTTTTAAAAAACAGTGCTCAATACAGTTCTGCAGAGCATAAATATTATAAATTTACTAATTTAAAAATATGGTTCCATTGCTACACAAGAATTACCATGTTTCAAAACAGAAACTAAAAATTTCAAATGTAATTATAGAATTAAATTAAAATCCCTAGTACTGTTTAATATTCAAGCGAATTTATTCAAGGGATTTTAATGTATTTTTTTTTTGTTTTTAATCAATTCATCTGAAGCAAGACAAAAGGCTACTGGAAGTGAAAAAGAATGAAAAAATTTTTAGAAGGAACTGGAAACCCAGTTCTAAAAAGGAAACAAATGATAACAATAATATGTGTGTAAATGTATCATAATTCTAATTTGTCTATGGGGGATTTGGATTATATATATATATATATATATATGTATGTGTGTGTGTGTGTGTATGTACAAGTTTGATTAGATTAATAAATGTTTCCTATTTGTTCTTTTTCATATCATTCTGACAGATTGTTTTATATATATATATATATATATATATATATATATATATATATATAATTATTATTTATAAAAAAAATTATAACATAAGTATGTTATAAAATCACTACAAAAATAGCCATCTTGTTTCAACACACTCAGTGTCTTATCAAGTGATGATGTTGAAGATAAAAAAATCATATATCATTGTATATATATATATATATATATATATATATATATATATATATATATATATATATATATATATACACACACACACACACTACAGTTTATCGTTGGTAATTTTTTACAATGGCCCGAAAAGTAGTTGTTTTCTACTTTCAGTAAGAGCAAATTATCATTTAAAAAATCACTATAACAGTATGCAGCAGATTTTATCACCATTACAATGTTTGTCTTCGTAATTTAACCCTGAAGATGATCTTAGAAAAGGTCGAAAGTACTTGGGTTAAAAAAATTACAGTACCTTCCTTGATGAATTTCATCTTAACATCAAGAAACTGATTAAACAACTGAAAAGGATCAGTATAAAAATAAGTAAACACAATATTAAACTCCTGGTAGGGCCACTCTTGGCAACAAAGTCAAAGACCCAGCACAGCCAATCCCAAAGACCCGAACAGGGGAACAACAAGCCGATAATGATTACAATAGATCTTAACAGCTGAACCAGTGGCTGAAGAGAGCTATGCATGATAGACATGCTACAGAAGGCATCACTCAAAGTTATAACAAAGTAAACATCAGACCGTTCAAGTTTTGTAATTGGAGTCAGCATGTATTATTCCATATATACTGCAAAAGAAGGTCATGAAATCATGGGTGTGGGCCACTTCCTGGCAAGTTGAGGTCCACCTTAAACAAATTCACGTCATTGGTACATTCTACTCTGATTTTGTTTTCACCTCCAACTCTTGCAAAGCCAAACGGTGATAAGGAATAGATGTTTTTGGTAAAACTGGAAGCTTCTAGTTCTGAACATATGCAGGTTGGTGGCAAATTTAGTCATCAATGCTATCATAAAGAAAGTAATCAGCAAAGAAGAAATTAAATTCTTGGATACAAGATAAAGTTGCTGCCAATATGTATATGTGTATATATGTATATATGTATGTATACATACATACATACATTGTCCTGGGTATGACATGTAAACTGCAACCAGTGATGTGGCTCAATATTTACTATTTGGAGTCTTGGAGAATGTAGAGTTACCCCTTAAATGCCATTACTCCCAGGTCCACTGTGGCCCAGATAGGTAGCACCTGTCAGTGTCCCATCTATGAGTCAAATAGTTTGCTTGTGTGTGTGTTTGTTATGTAAATACACTGCATGCATGTGGGTGTGTGCACATATGGGACAGCTGTATATGCACCATGGATATGGAATATCTGCATCGTTTATATGTGTATATTTGTACATACATATATGGGTAGATGAGACACTTCAGTCATGTTTATGTCAACCCTTTTAAGAGAAGGAAACTCAGATGACAAACCTGCGACTGAAATGACTACTGGTCATCTTGCCTTTGCTTGTCACGTAGTCATAATTGTAGAGGCTTAGAGAGTGGCACTCATGTTGTACAAGCATTTGTCACTATAAGTGATGTACAGATGCGTCTTTGCGACATCTCTCATTCTATTCGTACACCTCAAACTTAGAGAGGTATAAGGTGGGGAGCGAACTTGATTAGATGGCCATCATTTGTGAAGATGCAGCAAATCATCATCATATATATATATATATATATATATATATATATATATATATATATATATATATATATATATATTTGTTTACATGAAAATTCTTTAAATCAATCAAAATAAAAAGTATGACAATATTTCTTGCTGATGGAAATAACTGTTTTGTTTCTTTTGAATATTATTTTAAATTTGATTTTAATATTTTATTCAAAATATAAATCAGTTTTGAGCACGTGTCCAATATATTGCTAAGAGAATAATATTTTAAAAACAACAGTTTCAAGAAAAGGTAATTTTAGCTTACAATTAAATAAATTCATATTTTTTCATCTACTATGCAACAAATGGGGAGGCATGGTGAATAATGGATAGCAGCTTGGATTGAGGAATCGGAGAGCCGAGTTCGAATTCCCATCAAATTCATTATATTCACTTACGTGCTAATACCCTTGGGAAAAGGTATGAATCTTCTTCTCCCCCCAGCTATGAGTAAAAAGCAGGACAGACAGAGTTCTATAGCCTTGGATGGCAACTGATCTACTGCAGAAAGAAATGGCAACCTACAGCAGGAAAAAAATCTGCCTCATCAGTCATGTATCAAAAGATACATGATCACCTAAGTGTGTATCAAGCACGGCACATTACTGACTGAGGCAACAAATAGGTATTTTCTTGTCTTCACATACTAAGTGATCACTTTCATTCCAGAACCAAACAGACTTGAAAAACTCTTTAACACGACCTTTTTATCGAGTTGAAAAAACATTTAAAAACAGATGTCAGGGAAAAGACAATAACAAATCATGTCAAACTCCAGTTTTAAAGCCAGTTAACTAAAGAATTACCCAGGCTCTATTGTTAATGAAATAGTTGTCACTATCCATAATACATGTATGTGAGAGTAATCCCTCACCACCAACAAGGCCAAAAATTCCATCTGCCTTCTCCACCTTCAGAAATTTCCCACACACAACTCAGTCACCTGAAGACAGCATCGATCATAGATCAGAAAAATAAAAACTAGACGAGTGAAAAGACAAGCATTTATTTGAATTCATGAATTCAAAACTAAAAGCTGTTTACCTGTCTTCTTTACTTCATTCCCATCCCTTCACATCTAATTTTGATGCAATTATTACCTGCAATGGCCACCTGCTTGAAAGGTAGGTCTAACCATCACAGGTTACAGATAGAATAGGGTGATTATACAATGCAAGTATATTGCTAATGATTTTATTATTAAATCACATTGCAAATGATGGCGAAAGGGATTGTTTGTAGTCAGATTAACCATCCTAGATTATGAATATAAAAAAAGAAATTATTAAATTTTGTAAAAGATAATAAATAGACAGGTCCAGTTTGCTATATAAGTTCATTGTAAACTGTCACACTCCATAGAAGCCAAAAAAAATATACTTATATGATGTGATTTCTTAAAATGTAAAAAAAGTTTTTGAAATTTGCCTCAAAGTAGCCAAAATGTGATTCTACAGAAGTATACTGAAAATTCCGTGGATGGAACGAGTAAGCAACAAGGAAGTCTTAAAGAAAATGGCAACTGAAAGAACAATTACACTCAAAATCAGGAAGAGTCAGCTGAAATTCCTTGGACACATAATGAGAAAGGTAGGCTTGGAAAACTTAAGCCTCACATGGCATACTGAGAGCAAAAGATAAGGAAAGGCAGTGAGCTACTTATCTGATTAACTTTTGTGAATGGATGGTGAAGATAGGATGTTGTGGAGAGCCATGATCGTCTATGTCCTGATAGGATACAGAACATAGAAGAATCTTGAGTCCTTAATCAATAGTAATATATGAAAAAAAAAAAAAACCCTCGAGATTACAAATTTTTAATGTTTTTGTTACATCAAAGGAACATATTTGTCTGGTGTTCAATTTACAATGAATCTATATAGCGAGTTATGATTTATGTTGTAAGTCTGAGATGTCTGACAAAGTAAAACTGAAAACTGTTCTTGAAAATGACCTCCAATCAGTTGTTAACAGAGGCAAGTAATGGCTTTTAAATTTTAGCACCTCCAAAATGAAACTGCTCTCTTTTAATCATCAAAGAGAACAAAGATGGCTGATGCTAACCTTCAGGAGAGCAACTTATTGAGTTTTAAATTCCTCTATGCAAGAAAATTACACCAAGTAACATTCATCAATGCTTACTGAACATTTATAGAGACTAAACACTGGATGTGAGCACAGTTAGACATTTCAGTATTACTGCTGTGAAAAAGAGCTGATTATTACTATGAAAATTTATAAACAGTGGATGTGACTACATGTTAAATGTTTTTCTGTGGTCTTTTGTAATTGAAAACTTGTCCTATCAAACGGCATTATTGTGCTTCCTGTATGTTGTGTTTTTTTTTGTAAATAAGTTGGAGGTGTTATTGCTTGAGCACTATGTTTATAATGGACATGCACATTGCATCCAAAGGTAAAGACAGACAGATGAGCATTTGTTATCTGGTAACTTCTTGCAGGCTCATCTCACAATGCATTGTCAGTGAGTACATTCCTAAATTTTTGTTTCTCTAATTGCGACCTCTTGCTTTTGCTCCACTAGAAAGGAAAAAACAGCTAACAGAAATAGATCCTGGGTATTGCAGATTTTACAAATAGATGAATGTATTTACTACTGTGTTCTTCAGTCCCTAAAATGTCATGATTAATGCAAAAGTTTCCAGCATTTTCTACCTAATTTTTTATTTGTAGAAATTCATAGCATCATTATTCACTCATCTATAGCCTTTTCAACTGTCTAAAAGATACGATTTTGAATTGATGCATTCATCAAAGAATTATTCAAGAAAATGGAATTGTTAGAACTACTGAACAGGCTTTGCAGGGAGACATTTAAGTGGGAGTTTGAAGGAGGCTGATTTGGGTGCAAAACTTCCCATTCCAGTTCGTTTATGATTAGGTGAATATGAATTTTGGCATACAACAAAAATGATTCGTTGATTTCTTTACTTCTAAAAATGGCTTTTCTTTTTTAATGCATCATTCAAACGTGCCAGTTGCTCACTATAACATTACTCAAGAAGGGTTTGACCTGGTTCCAGCAATACATAATAATAAAACTTCAATCAATGATTTAAAATGGCCTAGAGTGGATGAAGCCTGTAGGTCTTAGTAAGGACCATCCTTCTTCAAACCTCATGGACTGACATGACAGAAGCATAAAGAATCTGTACCAAATAACAAAAACCACATCACTTGAAGATTTTCAACAACAGCAACAACTAAAATGGATAACACATGTAATTCAAAGAGAAAATCAATCAATCACAGTGGACTTGAAAAAAACCTATTCTCCTGAAAAATTGTTTAAAGAGAAAGATTTTATAAATATCAACAAATGGTAGTGTTGTGTTAATAAAGAAATACATAAATAAAAATTAATTATACTGCCACTGTGTTATGTTCATAAAAAAGTAAATAAATAAAAAAATTAATAATAGTTTAAAAAATAATTATAAATTATAATTATCATTAATTCACTCTTTTTAAACCAATGAAAGTCAACCGCACTTTTCTACTCTACAAATACACAAACATGTGACATTCAGGCTACTGAACATGCAGTTCACACTGACAGGTCATTAAGATGTGCATCAACAAAAGTTTCATCTCTTTTCCTGTTTCAGGCCATAATAGTAACATTTATCTTTTAGCACTCAACAAAAATTTGAGGTAAGAAAGCAGCAAACACTATTTTTCCAACTAAATTATCTAGACACTCATTACACACATGTATAAAAAAAAAAAAAAAAAAAAAACACGAGAAAGACTTTATACATTTTACTTATTCTTTATCTTATCCTTCTGTTGGATTCCAATCCATATTTGATCTACATTTTAACCCAAAACTCACAAGTTTACTCAGTATTACTATCTCTCATTTCTCCAACACCACAATACAACCAGATAATAAATGATACTCATTTTGTTGTTTTCACATCTTGCTGTTTAATCTTTACAGGTATTTTTGTACATATAAATGTTAGGGGGTTTATAATTATTTACTCAGAGATATAACTCCCCTACAGTTGCATTAGCTACTTGGTCAATAAATGCCAAATATTTTATTATACGGAAACAGCTAATAATACCATTAGAATCTGTCTATATTTCTGAGATGAGGTATTATGTACACTATTTACATTATTTTGACTATTGTCCTCATCTTTGTCGCCATATTTATCACAACATTTCAGCCATTGTACACTCCAGCCTTCTTCAGGTGATTGGAATTTTGAACTGAACCCTTTATTTCTCAAGGACACATGGCACAGTGGATAAAGGCGTTGATTAGATCCAGTGAGAGGACCCAGAGTGTGAATTCAATACCCGGTTACGGCAGTGGAGAACTTGGAGAGGGGAGTTAACAGGAGATAACTGATAACTAACATCCACTAAACATGGCACGTGGAACTAGAACAGTCTACCCCAGTGAGCAAAATAAAGGGTTCATTTCCACATTCCAACCACCTGAAGAAGGCTAGAAAATACAGTAGCTGAAACATTGTAATAAATATGGTGACAAAGATGAGAACAATAGTCTGAATGATGTAAATAGTGTACATAATACCTCATCTCAGAAATATAGCGGATACTGAAGTATCCTTTTTGTTTTCATTTTCCTTCATATTTTCTTATTGCTTACATGCTCCATCCATGATATTCACAGCATTCTTTTGAAGAACCGCATCTTACACACAATATAAATCATTAAAAAACCGGCCAAAGTTTTATATCAATTTTAAGGAAAATAAAAACAATACTTAGAATTAGAAAGAGACAGTTGAAATTTCTGGGATACATAATGAGGAAAGAGGGCTTGAAGAATTTGACACTCATGGGACATATGAAAGGCAAGAACAACAGGGAGGGCCGCAACCACACCAAATGATTCTTATTTTTACAGTGACAGATTGGCTAGCTCAATGCCCAAAATGGATTGCCTTACACAAATAAAAGGCTCCAACTGTACTATTTACCCATATCTACAGGGAACAATGGATGCATGCCTTTCCCAAGAGCAATAGTAAAAAAAAAAGTGAAAGCGAATTGTCTCAGCCAGTTAATTATACTTCCATCAAGATTTATATGTTTATTCTGAAATTGAAAATTTGATTGCACAAGTTCGTTCACTGTACCACTTTTAAAAACTGTAGGCACTTTTAAAAACAATATTTTTCAAAGTCGCAAAATCTAAAACAAAATGATTCCACTTTATTTAACTCTATTTTCTTCAAATTATTTTTGAAAGTCTGGGACACCTAACGAACCCCTTTGGCTTTTAGAGTGACACTGAAAGAGAAAATGTTAAGAGTCGAGTATCTCTACCAAGCTGAATAATGACACCCACTTCAAATTTGTATTTTGGCTTTCTACCAAAAAAAAAAAAAAATCTTACAGAATTCGTCAAATGGTGAATGGGAGATACGTCTTTTCTAAAATTTCACCATTAAAAATCACAAGAAATAAATAAAAATCAGTTTTAACAGTTGTTTAGTTTTGGTTTTCCAAACACTAAATTCCAGTGTAGCCAAAATTATTGGCCAATATTTAAATATATTCAACATGATAGTTCATGCAGCAGTAACAACGGTCTGTAGTCATGAGACACTCTCTCAACCATAGAGATAAATGAATGTCTCAATCGCCTGTCAGCTGCTAGAGAGGACCGAAGTAGTTCGATGGAGAGCAACAGATAATAATAATTTAACAAGGCCAACAGAAGAAATCTCCTCTATGTCTCTCTCTCTCTTTCTCTTAATTGAAGTAGTTACTTCCAGTTCCAAACTCAGTAGCAACAGTAGCAGCAGCAGCAGCAGGTATAAGGTGAAAACTTTCTTTGAAATCAGCTGACATTGAAGAAAATTATCAAGAAAGCACTGTTGCAAAAATTAAGAGGGAGAGGTCTGTGGCTCAACTAGTAAAGACGTATAATCATTAATTAGGCGTCGAGGGCTCAAGGTAAAAAAAATGAGACAGTGAAAGAGAATGCTTCCTTCCACTTTTCTAGTGAGAATGTAGTCAATAGTACTTGTAAAATTTGTGATATAATCTGAATCTTCCAGGTAAAAATAGCTAAAAAACCGAGCTAGTTATTATTATTGACTCACTGAGCAACTGAAGATCTTCATCAGAGAGCCTAAATTAATTATACAATTATTGAGGTAATAATGTCGATTGTCGTTGGTCCGTTTGATGCTTTTCATCAGGTCAGTTACGATAAATTAAATTAAACTTTTATAATAAATTAGTTAAAAGTTTACTTTAAACAAAAAGGAAAGAATATTGTTTTTTTTTATTTTAAGAGAAAAGATTTTTGGTATTAAAATTTTAAATTAACAAATAATTTCTTTTCTTATTTTTGTAGCTGGTCAACGAGAATCTTATTCTTGCAAATATAGACTGACCACACGTTCCTAAGAAGGTACAAGCACCCTTCACTGAAAGGTTTAAAAAGGTCTTTCTACTTTACTAAACTAAACAATAAACATCATTTATGATGTTGATTATTGGAGTGAAGAAGACCTTCAATTCTGTAGTCACTTCGTTGGTTGTAAAATCGACGTGTTTACGACAAGATAAGCAAAAAAGCATTTTTATTTAAACAGTATCACCCCCGGTTTTTTTCCTTCTCCTGAATTAGTCGATTAATGGCAAAAAGAAGCCAAGTCTATGTGTTTCTAGCTGATTCTGACAATTCTTAATGATGGAATAATAACCGACTTTCCTTCTCTATCCCCCGGGGTTACTCTATCTTCTTCGAAGACACAGATATATTTGCTTTCCTTTCTTTAGGTGTACAAAGACGGGTCAAACGTTGTTTACGTAACATTTATTAAAAATCCGAAATCAAAATTGTTTTAGCGAGAGACACGTCCAATCTGTCTGAGGGTCAACATTTTTTGGCCGATTATAGAAGAAAGATTTTGCCTGCTTTGACAAAAAAAAATATTGAAAATATCACCTTCTTACGGTTTTCTTACCTAATTAAACTTATGGTTTTAATTTTTATTTTACATTATTGACTTTTTCTAACGTAAAAAAAATGGTCTTCTTACAAATGAAACTATACAAATTTTATGATATGAAAAATTATACTGTTAAAAAAAAACAAACACATCATTGAATTGATAATTTTGTATTCGATTTCAAAATTAGATTTTTTTTTATGGAAAATATTCTTTTAATTTTTAAAAGGCGGCAATAACTTGGACTTATTACTTCAATTCAACATGTGATAAAAAATAACTAACAAAGAACATTTCCGATTCATTACAAATTTGAATTATTCTTTATAATTTTTTTTTAAATCCATGAAAAAAATAAAGCAAGAAATAAAAATAGATTTTTATGGATAACAAGCAAAACAAACTAATTTAGAAGAGAAAGAAATCTGTAGTGTCTTTCCTGTTGTGATACAGACGTTCCCCAAATAATCATTCAAAATAAAAAAAAAAAGGAAGAAAAAATATTTTAAACAATTCCTTTAAACATATTTTATCTTAAATTAAATAAGATTAAGGAGCTCTAATATTCCGAGGATCGAAGCAAAATCGTATTTACAAATAAGAAGTCTGACGATGATGCATTTAAAATTGTCGAAACGCCAAGATACAATTTTCAGTTTTGTAAATTATATGGTTTCCCTTCCAATCAAAGAAATGTCCAAGAGAAATAAAAATGACTTCATCCTTCCATCTATTTTCATTCAAAGACTCGTAATTTATGGTTGTAAAGAAAGAAAAATGAAATAATTATAATCGTGGTTCGTTCCTTTAAGGTTTACAATGAATAAAGAAAGACATTTAAAATTTAAACATAATAATTCATTTTCGCACTCAACACATTGTTTATTTTCCTGTTTTTGTGGTTGTTGCAATAACAAATATAGTTCAATGGACAAATGAAATTTATTTTTATTTTGTGATTGTTCTATTTTTATCTTAAGCTTTTATTCATTTTTAAAGTGTTACTGTTGTTTAGCGCACAGACCATGAACTATCCTTTTTAACCCAAGAAATGTTTACTTGTTTGTTGTTTATAAAAGAAGAAAAAATTAATGGTTCAATTTCACCCTGATCAACCTGAATGAACGTTCAACCAGAAAGCACCTCGTGAAGAAATCCGCAAAGGTTTTTTTTAATGTTGGAATCTATGAGTTTAAAAAGACAGAAACAAATTCGGGTTGTCAATTTCAAAATTACTAAAACAATTTTCGTTGATACTTCTCTCTTTCTTTCTCATTTTTTTCTCTGTGTGCGTGTGTGCTTGTTTTAGAGAGGTAATACTTCTTTCTCTTTTAGACTTTTATTGCAACAAGCAAGAAAATTGATGGATTTTACTAGTATTGGGACATTTTTGACAATTGAATTGCTTTTTAAAAAATCTCCAACAAATTTTCAATTAGTCTTTGGATTTTTTTTTTCGGAAATTAATAAATAAATTGATTGAGATTTTGTGGGGTTTTCAAGAACGTTTGTTTTCAGACAGAATACAAACTAAAAAGGAAAACAGATGAGAAAATTTTACAAGCATCGGATCGTCAACAAATCTACACAATACTGAATCTGAAATATTGGAATACGAGCAAAGCAAATATATTTTTCCTGGGTTCATTTTTTAATAGATGTATTTTGAAAGCATACATACTGGTGCAGTGAAAACATCTGTGTAGCAGATATATGATTTTAATTTAAATGTCTGAAAAATCTCATAAAAATGAATTTATTAAATATAAAAGAAGAACCGTTTTTTAAATATACACTACCAATGACTACCCTTTTTTATTCTATTTCTTTATTCATTTATTCAGTGCTAATGAAAATAAATACAGAATATTGTGAAACATTTTTTTTCCAATTTTCTTTCATGCATTTCAAAACAAAAGAACAGTTACTGTTAATAATATTTAGTTCCTTATTTTGTTTTTTTGCTAAAACGCATCAACAATTATTGTGCAGAAAATACGTTACAAAGAAAGAAAGTATAAAACTAAACATAAATCAAAAATGTGTTTCGGTTCAGAACATATTCTAAGGAGCCCTGTTTTGTAGTTGAAATTCTTGTTTTCTTTTTGTTACACTACCGCCTAAAAAATTAGGAAATAATGCAAGCACCTGGCATAAAGTGGGTGATCAATTACACGCATATTAACAAAGAAATCAACCCCCCTCTTTATAGCCACTAAATGAGACCTTTTTTTTTTGTATGTATTTGAAATACCTTTAAAGAACCGAATTCAAATAAATAAATTTGCGGGCCAAGTGAATTAAAAATAATAGTAAAAACAAAATGTCTGTTAATTTTTCGACGTTGAAAGAATTGAAATTCTTTACAATTCGACTCAGTTTTTGTGCATAAAAACATAAAAGTATTTATATAGTTTTTTTTTTTTTTGTGGGGGGTCAGTAATTGCAATTGAATCACATGTCCGATACATATGCATTGGCATACATACATATGTCATATTTACATTTTACATCTAATTTTACTCAATTATTTTAATCAGCTCCTGAAATATTTAAAAATGACTGAAAATTAAAAATTCAAAAATAGAAAAAGCTTACCTCTAACTTGACCTTCGAATTCTAAAAGCATTTCTTTTTCCTTTTTGGATTTACGATCAGCGTGTAAAGCCATCGTTGTTTTTTTGTTTTCTGTTGTTTGTTTTTTAAAGTTTTTATTTTCCTTTTAAATCCAAAAGACACAAAACAAGGTATTACAATAAAATATTTAATAATTCAGGGGTTGTCCGAAGTTTTTTTTGTTTTGTTTTGTTTTTGTTGTTGTTTTCCGTTTCTTCTCTTGTTTAAATTAGGTTGGAAGAAGTAGAAAGCGCGGTTTGCTTTTTACTGTTGACTGTTAAAAGTAAAACTGTATAGCAAAGAGTGTAAATTATTTATCACATAAAAAACCTAATCTATTGTTTGTAAATTATACGTACATATGTGTGTACTATGTATGTATGTTTGCTTAAGTGTAAAGATGTGTGTATATTTGTTTTAAAAATGCCACTATCTACTGTGTTGTATACATGTGTCAATGTGTTGTTGTAGTGGCCCGTGTAGTAAAATGATGTGCGAATCGGTGTGTGTATGTGTTACTGCATAATTATACTGTTTTTAGTTGTGTGTGCGTGTGTTTGCCTGCGCGCACCTATGCATTAGCCTAGTGAATTTATTCTATAATTTATGTGTGTGTATGTGTTGTTCTTGTTGTTATTATTATTATTATTATTATTTGAGACAGTGTGTGTGTGCGCGCACCGGCTTCCAACCTGAAACAGCAACTGCGATTTCTGGTTTAACGTTCAGATTCTCCCTCTCCTCCTACTACTTCTCTTGCTCCTCCTCCTCCTCCCACTTTTTGGCATCCTTTCTCTCGAGCTGCCCCTCTCTAAACTTGCTCCCGCTCTTTCTTTCCTCATATCTTCCCCATATCCCTTTCTTTCTTTCTTTCTTTCTTTCTTTCTTTCTTTCTTTCTTTCTTTCTTTCTTTCTTTTTCTTTCACTTCCTTTTTTTCTCAAACTGCCTCATTCTCTCATCATGATGGTTTTCCTTTATTTCCTCCTCATCTCCTTCATCTTTGCTTTGCATCTTCCTTTATTTATTTTTAATCTTTTCTTCTCCCTCTTTTACTCATTTCCATCACTGATACATTCATTTTCTCGTCATCTTTTTTCACCTCTTTCATTTTAACGACTTCGCCCATTTACATTTCTTTGTCTTTCTTTTGTTCCCATATTCTTTTTCTTTTTCGTTTTTTTTTCTTTTCCTGCTCCTTTCTCTCTACATACAATATGCTTCTTTAATCTTTTTCTTTTATAATTTACTTAACACTTTCTAAAACATCATTATTCACTCACTTTTTTTTTTCTTTCTTTCTTTCTTTCTTTTTTTCATCCCACGTTTTTCAATATGTCATTGCTGTTATTCTCTCTACTCTCTCTTCTTAGGCAATTTTTTCCTCTCTCTACACTTGCACATCTTCCAATTCACTCCCTAGTTTATCTGCCTCTCGTTCTTTCTTTTTCTTGCTTTCATATAGGATTCTTCTTCTCATACACTTTTTTTCTTTCTATATCCTCTGTATTCTGGGTATTTTCTTTTTGTTTATTACTCTTTCCTTTTTGCATTTTTCTGACATTTAATTTCTCTCTCTCTCTCTCTCTCTCTCTCTCTCTCTCTCTCGTAGCATTGTTCCTCTTTTTTTACTTGATTTCATTCCCTTTCTTTCATCATGTCCCATCTTTCTTACCTTCTGCTTTTTTTAATCTGACTTTTTCGTTCATCTCTTTCTTCTTCAATTTCTTCATGCATTTTTCTTTCCTTCACTCTTTATTATTCTTTTTCTTTTGCATTTTTAACTTTCTCATTTGTCCTTTTCTTTATTTTTTGCTCATTTCCAATAATTTTTTTCTTTTTGTTACTATTTTTGTTTCAACCACTTTTCATTTCTGTTCATAATAATTCCATATGATTTCCTTATTACACTTTTTCACTATTTCTTTTTTTTTTTTTTTGTACTTGAGTTCTTGTTTTTTTTTTTTTGTATCCTTTTTTTTTTCTTTTTTCTTTTTTTTTGCATCACACAGCGATCATTCCTTCTTTTCATTCCTGGGTAATTATCAAGAAATAATTATTTAAACACTTTTTCTGTCTGTCTCTGTTCATATTTTTGTATCTTTTTTCAAGCATATCTATCTATCTATCTATCTATCTATCTATCTATCTATCTATCTATCTATCTATCTATCTATCTATCTATCTATCCTAGTCAGTTCATATCTATCTAGCTATCTAGATTTTTTAATCTGGTCATATCTAAGTCTATCTATCTATCTATCTATCTATCTATCTATCTATCTATCTATCTATCTATCCTAGTCAGTTCCTATCTATCTAGCTATCTAGATTTTTTAATCTGGTCATATCTAATTCTATCTATCTATCTATCTATCTATCTATCTATCTATCTATCTATCTATCTATCTATCTATCTATCTATCTATCTATCTATCTCTAAATCCCTATACTCTTCTTGTTCTTTCTTTACAATTCATTTCTTTACATTCTCCACCGAGCCATACGCCTCCTCCTCCTCCTTCCTTTCTTCATTTCAATGCATTTTATTTACTTTCTATTCTGCCTCCCTTCCTTCCTTTTTTCTTCTTTCTAATGTTTTTACCCTGTTTAGATATGGCTCATTAGGTAAACATGGCTATCTATTCTATTTTCATTTTCCTCATTTTATAACTTACAGTCATGTACTTGTAAAATCTGCCTTAGTTGAATTCTATCAATATACAAATCAATAAATCATTGATTCTGTTCCATGAGAAGAGTTTCTTGCTCATCTACCTTCAATCTTTCTGTCATTCCTTTTCTTTTCAATTGAATATTTCCTCCACCGTCTTTCTTTTATTTCTTTCGTTTTTCTTTATTTTTTCTTTAAACAAAAATTAAAATCTTTTTTCATTTCATCCTGTCTATTTAAACTGCTATGGCCATCTTATCTATCTATCTATCTATCTATCTATCTATCTATCTATCTATCTATCTATCTATTACATTCTATTTGTCTCTATCTCAAACAGTTCATATCTGTCTCAGTCAGTTCATATCCATCAATCTAATTAGTTTATTAATATCTATTAATTTATTCCTATCTATCTATCTATCTATCTATCTATCTATCTATCTATCTTATCTATCTATCTATCTATCTATCTATCTGGATGGATCAGTAAGTCCATGGCATAGTTGTTAGCTGAACTTTGTTCTGAAAATTTTGTTGTATGATGTTAGAATTATGTGCATTGACAAGGAAGATTATGTTGATGAATAAATATTTGTTGGATGAAAGACGTGTTTTTTTCATCATTAGGTTATGAACTTATTGATGCAATTATGTATCTTTCTATTTGTCTCAATCTTATCATCTGTCTGTCCCCACCCTCACCTAGTCTCATCATCATCATCATCATCATCATCATAAACAGTTCTTAACCCGTTTTTCCTTTTTTTTTTCCTTTTCTGCTCCTTGTAGAGCTCCTAATTTATTTATTAATTAACTTCTGCAACTCTTTGTCTTCTTCCACCCTCACTTCCCTGTCCACAGCCCATAGTCAACAACTCTGGACATCTCTGCCCAACTGAACTAACACACAGACACAGAAATTAACATTAGAAAGAAAGAAAGAACATAACCTCTCCTCTCTCTCTATCATTTTTTTATTCGTCTTTCTTGGGCCAAGAACCATATTCTACATTCAATTCTTACTTTTTTATTTCCTTTCTCATATTTGGAATCAGTTGTAAAATAAAAAAAATATAGTAAGTCTGTTAATGTTATAGTAATGTACACACACAAACACACCTATATGTACACAGATAGATAGATAGATAGATAGATAGATAGATAGATAGATAGATAGATAGATAGATAGTAATGTTTACAGCACACACACAAACATTCCTATATTTACAATATAGATGGATAGTAATGTTTACACACACACAAATACACCTATCTACACAGATAAATAGATGTTTGCACACACAAATACACCTATATGTAGATAGATAGATAGATAGATAGAGAGAGAGAGAGAGAGAGAGAAATATTGAAGCAATTAAGGAACAGACAGACTGAGAAATAAATTTGAATTATTAACCAACAAATACATTATAAAATAAATAAGTATAAAGCTACTGTTTGAGCTTTTATTACTTTTTTGTTGTTTTTTTTTTACAGACACATACACACACATAAATAATAAATTTGCCAAAAAAATGAACTCTCTCTCTCTCTCTCTCTCTCTCTCTCTCTCTCTCTTGTCTCTTTTCTTCCACTTTTTCATTTTAACACTTTCTCTTTTTTTCTACACTGAGGTTCACTCTGTACAGCGTCCGAGAGCCGCTTAATGTAGAGGATTACAGAATAATTAAAATAAAACACAATTTGTAGTTATCCCACACGAAATATTTTTTTTTATTTTCGTCACACTTTATTTAAATAGTTATTTTTTTTGTTTTTTTGTTTTGTTTCTTGCTATTATCATCCAATCTATAATCTCAAAAAATATATTTATTTAATTTAATTTAAAATTTAACACAGAATATTTTTGTGAAGAAAAAAAACGCTCATCCACAATACTAGCGCGGGTAAAAAAAATTGTTCTACTTCAGCATCATTCTGCTTTGGGACCATCTCTCTCTCTCTCTCTCTCTCTCTCTCTCTCTCTCTCTCTCTCTCTCTTCATTGCTCATCTTCTCTGTGTGCTCTTCTCGGTGACAATAAATCATTTTGCTGGTGTAACTACCCCACTCCTCGTGACGCCCTAACCATCACCATTCCCGCCAAAACCAGCAACTGCGTCACTGGAAACTGACTAGTTCTTCCGTTTCTATCTGAATTTCTGGGATGAAGAGTTATTTACATGTGGATTAATGCCCTCTTTTTGTTGCTATTATTATTCACAACGTTTCAGCCATTGCCCTCTCTGGCCTTCTTCAGGTGTCTGTCGATCCAGGTAACCTTGAAGGAATTTCGAAATGAACCCTTTTCTACGGGAGTAGATTATTCTCGTTCCGCTGGCCATGTCTCGGGATATCTCGTCTTGTTCTTATTTAGTACTGCTCAGTTATTTATTGATCGCCCTGCTTCCACCGAGTCTCAAGTCTGTACTACAAGGAATTGAATTCACAATTACTATGTGACCAAATCCAATCCATTAAGACCTAAAGAAGGCTGGAGGGTACTGGCTGAAATACTGTGATAATAATAACAACAAAGATGAAGAGTGTAAATTCTATTGAGGGAAATATTTTTATAGATCGTGATTAAAACCAAGCCTGTGACTCCTCTGCTACAAACAAATAACTTAGTTTTACTGTGGACATTTTTAATAATGATTGAAAGAACGGCGACTTATTCAAAGAAGGAGGAAGAATCCTCAGAGAAAAAGAAAAGAAACCACCCCAACAACCGCATTTTTAACGAGAGCTCGAAATAATATCGAAGAATGTTGAGGTAGTGACTTGCTGCCACTTGCTCTCCTGTGAGCGCCACTCCCTAGTGTTGTCAAAATTCAGTAAGAAAATGAAGATGAAAATTAAACGATCATTCACACATACACTTTGTCTTTGTCCTTTCCTCTCTAAACTTAATTATTGTGTACTGTTTTAAGAATTATTTTTAAGAAAATCTGTCAGCGGATGCTGGTCAGTTGACAGAATCAAACAGACAATGAAAAACGGATAATGAATGTCTTGAGGTGAACACAAATTAAAACTATTATTGCGTATATAAAACTTGGAAAGTAAAACGCAAGTTGTATTCAAGACATATCGTCGAAATCCAAAATCGTTTTATTAACATGTGTGCGAATTTTCGATAAAGAAGAAAAAAAACGGACCCGTTTTTAAAAACTTACTAAAAATCAGGGAATTAATTATCCTTGTGGGATCAGTCTATCCAGATTTTAAATGGAAAAATAAAAGCCTAAAATCCTAGTGCCAATCCCCAAATTACAATACAAAACTATAAACAACGTGAAAAAATGATCTTCGCAAAAAAGGAAGAAAACTAAGCTAAATATGACAATAACATTTATACACTAGATATATATCTTTACAATTTACATGTTGAAAATAACCGTACCTTGTTATGGTTCTGAAGAGACCAATACTTTGATGTGATTTGCAAGTGAGTCTTTGATGTGATTTGCAAGTGAGTCTGCAAAGTTTTGAAGTTATTTTGTTGCAAGTCAGTCTGTAGGAATATTATTATTATAAATAAATAATGAAAATTATAAATAAAATAAAACTAATATAATTGTATAAAATAAACTAAATAAAAATTAAAAATAACAAAAATACTCTCAGCATGCAACAAAAACTATTCCTGTCAAAAATATGAACATCCCATCAAAAGACGTCAAATTCTATATCTTCACCACGAACCTTGGTACGGGCAACACGTGTCCGACTTTTCTCTGTGATATGGCGTACAATGACATGGAGTAAATTCTCCCTTTTACCACATGTACCCTAAATTGTATCTTAAAAATACACACACCAATGCACACAAAAATATAAATAAATTGTATGAAATTAACATACAATTTACCATGCATTGCATGTAATTTTTGTATGTTTTATTTCCTGTCAAGTATGCTTTTATTTCCGTGAACAGAAGGGTAATTTCTGCTGCTAAGATGTAAGTGAACCCCCCATAACGTTTTGGTGACCGCCGACGTGCATAAGAAAAACAACCTATTCACCCACAACCCTGCAAAGTTGGAAGTTATTTTGTTGCAAGTGAGTCTGCAAAGTTCGAGGTAATATGTGTGTGTGTGTGAAGCACACACTTAATGAAACGTGTGTGACTGCTTACTGATTTCGTGCGATAGCAGTAATTTTAAACACAGTGATGAAGGAGGGTTAAGACAAGACTTACTTAGCCACGACTTAGGAAAATCATCGCTGATGTTGGTGCGTTGTCATGGTAACGTGTGTTGAGACTAGTCGGAATTGCTGTATTGTTGTAGATTTGGTCCTATTTCGTTTCAGATCTCTCCGCTGACTGTTCCGTTTCAGATTTGTCCGCTGACTGGGTATTTACCCAATCCTCCTCACAAGGCGAGATATGACATGACATAAGGTTGTTTTTTAACGTGGGGCGTTCCGAGCCAAGAGACCCGGGAAAAAATTCACCGTAGACCCCATATACTGTCTACCTCCCCAGACAAGACTCTGCCTTTCGGCATATCTTCGTCTGAGTTCCTCTGCCTCCGCGCAGAGAGGTTGACAAGCAGATTCTTCGCATATATAGAGGTTTCGCAAATTGTTTCAGATCTGGTCGCTGCTTTTATGACTTATGTTGAGTCGGTGATAGGCTCACAAAATCTTTCTGATTTTGGGTGGGAACGCACTCCATGACCAAGCCCTGACCTATTTCCTGTGTGGACATCGTAGAGAGCATATCACGTGACTTGTCATATCCAGTCAGGTTCCGGTAATCAATTATTTAATTTTGGAGCCGTGTTTTGTACAGAATTGTAAAGTTTTTTCGTAGCTACTGATTTTAGTAGGATTTAAGTCTCTTACTTGTTTTGAGCTTCACTTATTGACTGTAAAATATTGGAGTTTATATCCTATATACTATTTAATTTAAATGAGGCCTTCAGTACTTATTATCATTGAATTAATTGTATGTTGAATAGGTCATTATTTTAGAAAACTTCGTGAAAATATTGGGAGCCAGTTTCATCCACTATTTCGATATATCGTGAGTACTTGTAAATTTGCAGGTTGTTCGCGAAATTTTCTTGAAGAAAAATCTCTGAAGAATATGTTATTTCAGAAAAAAAATAATGCAATATACAGTGTGAAGATAGTAAGACATTGTCCCGAACTTTACTAAAAATAATTCAATAAAAGTTAAAACTTGAAGAATAATTTTTGTTGAGAGTTGATGCTTGCATGAATAAAACATTTTTTTTTCTTTTAAATTTGACAGGTACAAAAAAATCTACATGACATATTTATTTATTTAAAGAAAAAAATTGTAACTTTTCAGTTTGATTTTGATATTCATCAAGTTGCTACAAGAGATTTTTTTTTATTAAATAAAGACATATTTGAAGAATTGAAAAATGTTAAGTTTAATGCTATTTTTAGAGAGTGGGAACAATTTATAAAAGGATTTTTGCAACTGTTAAAAGGATTATGTTTTCATTCTGTGACTGCCATTAATTAACAACGGTATCAATTTTATATGTCTATCAAATTTTCCCATTTGTTGTACCACTTCCTTTATAGTTTAATAAATTTTAAAATCAGTATAATTAAAAAAAAAAGACCTCATTGGGTGCAATAATTTTTATGACGTCAAATAGGTAAGAAAATGATTAAAAAATAAGTGCAATAAAAGAATAAAAAGTATTATTTAACTATTTTTAATTTATTTATTTTTATACACCTATTATAACTAAGTCTTACGGCTACAACACATTCCCGTACGATCACTGAAGTTAAGCAAGGTCGAGTTTGGTCAATAATGAAATGGCTGTCCGCTTGGGAATACCAAATACTGTACACTCGGATGTGCGAGTGGTGCAATGGATAATGTCTCGGAATTGTTAATCGGAAGGGCGAGTTCAAATTTCATCTGGGTTCGTTATATTCACTTACGCGCATATACCCTTAAAAAAGGCATGAATCCACCTCTTCTCCCCACAGATATGGATTAATTAGTAAGACTTGTATCACTAAAATCCATTATTATCTAAAAAAAATCTTACAATCTAAAAATAGTTTCTGGTTTCTGCAAACTAGAAAATATAAAAATCTCCTATATAGTACAAAAAATAAAATTATTAATTTTACTAAGTTTCATAAAAGCGTATAGAATTATATATATATATATATATATATATATATATATATATATATATATATATACTCGTGTAATGTGCGCTGTTTATTTTAAATACAGCTGTACTTTGTGACTACAGTAGGTGTAAATGGATAAATAGATTTGTCAATGGCGTAGCTAGGGCCAGCAGTATATACGCTAATTTTATATCTCGTGTATGATGCGACCCCCTTAAAATTAGCTTCAAAATTAGTTCTTCAAAAGTCGCATGATACGTGAATATATACAGTATTTAAAGCATTGGTTATAGACGGTTAAAAATAATTTACTCAACTGTTAAGCATAAACAATATCAGTTTCTAGATTCTAGTAGTTTTAATTCGTCGTATTTAATTTTGTTTTCAGTTTTTCGCGCCTTCAGTGGGTGGGGTGACAGTAGAAAACTACTGTTCATGACATATAACCTCTCATTGGCTACCATGTTTTAAGTACAAAGTAAGTATTATTTTTTACAAAATCCAGTTTTAATTATAATTTACTTTGAAACAAATCTCGAGAATAAATATTATATTTTCAAGAGATTTTTAAAATTGTCGTTTTCATCTTTCATCAATAATGTCACTTCAGTGAGTGACTGTACCAACGTTTTAAAAATGTCTAAAATCTTATTTTTTTTTTTACAGATTAGTTTTTTTTTAGTCTGTTATTGTTCAAATAAAGTCAAAATTTAACTTCAAAAATGGCATGAAAATAATTTTTTTTTTTTTTTAGGAAGTCCGGTGGTTGTACCTGTTTTTGTACACATCATTATTGGTGTGCTTGGAACAATCCTGAGAGAGAGAGAGAGAGAGAGAGAGAGAGAGAAAAGGCAAGATGAAAACTGAACTTCCAGAGAAAAACGGAAACCACACCGTCTGCGGCATTAAAAATAGAATCAGCAAAAATACAGGGGAAAGTGCTGGAGACTTGCTTGCTATCATTTAATCGCCAACTAATGCAAATAAATACAAATGTAGGAACTCAAAAAAAAAAAAAAAAAAAAAGCAGACAAGCAAAAAAGAAAGGGAAAGCTATTTTTAGTTTTGGAAAAATAAAACATCAAGAGTGGGACATGTGGTTCTATTTACAATTTACGGAGTTTATTCTAGTCTGACACAAGGACAGAATTGTAGAGGATTCAGTGCGAATCAAAATTCAAGCTCGTAATTGCGGATGGGAAGGGGAGAGAAAATTAACCCCCTCTGATGTGAACTAATTTTAGATTTTTAGAATATGCATATTCTTCTTACTCGAGGTCCCTCCCAGATTTTAAGGCTGGGTGCCCCCGACCCACACTTAAAACTTGCTGGCGACGAGCGTCGAAATGGGTGCAATGATCTGTTACTGCTTGAAAAACGATCCACTCGATCAGTCTCTGTCTACTAGCAAAGTGCGCATCTCCGAAGGAGAGAAAATCTTCCCCGAAAGTAACCATATACATGCATGCATGTATGTATGTATGTATGTATGTATGTATGTATGTATGTATGTATGTATGTATTCCTTCCTTCCTTCCTTCCTTCCTTCCTTCCTTCCTTCCTTCCTTCCTTCCTTCCTTCCTTCCTTTATTTCTTTCTTTCAACATAAACGTTTTTTACTGCCCCCGCCTTTTTTTTATATTTTTAGTTTATCTATCCATCAGTGTAGAATAATTTCTGACTTATTTAATTTATTTACTTGATTTTAGGGGAGAATTTGTGGAAGAAAACAAGTGATTCTTGTTCAACGTTGACGGGACTTTTAACTAAGTCTATTTTTCTGGGACTTGCTCCAACTTAAATTTTTTCTTCTCCCTTTCATTCGTTTCCATACATACACCGGACATTGGCGATTGTTACAAGTTTTTTTTCTTCAAGACCGTCAGTGATCTGTCAAATAATTTAACAACTTCATAACGATATGACATGTCAGAAATTGATACTTAGTGTACTACTGTACTCTAAGTGACAAATATTACTTCTTTCTTTTTATGGGCCGTGTCCTTTCAGGATGTAGACGATCATGACTCTCCACTTATCCCCCTATCCCTTGTTGCTCTCAATAATTTTCATCCTTCTGCCACCTCCCCCAAACCATGTTCTGTCATCCACTTGCTTAAGCCCGCCAGGTATGTCATGCGTTGTTTTCCCTTGTCTCTCTTTCCTTCTATTCGACCTGTGAGTATCAGATTTTCCAGGCCCTCCTTTCTCATTACGTGCTGGCGACGAGCGTCGAAATGGGTGCAATGATCTGTTACTGCTTGAAAAATGATCCATTAGATCAGTCTCTGTCTACTAGCAAAGTGCACATCTCCGAAGGAGAGAAAATCTTCCCCGAAAGTAATCATATTATTTTCTTTCTTTCTTTCTTTCTTTCTTTCTTTCTTTCTTTCTTTCTTTCTTTCTTTCTTTCTTATTTCTATCAACATCTATTTAAAAACGTTTTTTACTCATCCCGCCTTTTTATTTATTTTATCCACCACTGTAGATTAATTTTTCACTTACTTAATTTATTTACTTTCAAGATCATGGCTCTCCACTTATTCCACTATCCCTTGTTGCTCTCAATAAGTTTCTTCCTTCTGCCACCTCCCCCAAACCATGTTCTGTCATCCACTTGCTTAAGCCCGCCAGGTATGTTATGCGCTGTTTTCCCTTGTCTCTCTTTCCTTCTATTCGACCTGTGAGTATCAGATTTTCCAGGCCCTCCTATCTCATTATGTGTCCCAGAAACCTCAGCTGCCTTTTCCCGATGTTAAGTATAAGACTCCTCCTTGTTTGCATCCTCTCCAAGACGTTATCGTTGCTCACATGCTCAGTCTATGATATCCTTAGAATCCTTCTGTATAACCACATCACCATCACCTCGAGTCTCTTCTTCATCTTTGAGGAGACCGTCCAACATTCGCTGCCGTAAAGAAGGACAGATATCACGTAGCAGTTCAGTACTCTTTTCTTTGTACCAAATATTAGTAGTTAGTCAGATTATTTAGGGGCATGTGTCAGGTAAGGGCTAGCGTGCTATTTTATCGTTGACAATTATTTCTGAGTTTCATCTTCATTGGGTGTTTTATGCTTGTGGCCTTGTGTCAAAACTAGGCACATGCATCGCGTGATTGTTAGCGAGCTATTATGGTTGACAATCACTTGTTTGAGTTCGATATTCATTGGGTGTCTTATTCTTGTGTGAAAACTAGACGCATGTATCAGATAATGGCTAGCAAGCTATTATTGTTGACAATTGTGTGAGTTCAATCTTCATTGGGTGTTTTATGCTTGTGGCATTGTATCAAAACTAGGCACATGTGTTATATAATGGTTAGCGAGTTATTATTGTTGAGAAATATGCGAGATCGCTGTTCATTGGGTGTCTTATGCTTGTGGCTTTGCGCCAAAAGTAGGTGCATGTGCCAAGGTAATGGTTACTGATCTATTATCGTTGTAAATTACTTATGTGAGATCTATCTTCATTCGGTGTTTCATGCACGTGCCCTTGTGTTAAAATTCTAGTCGCATGATGTATCTGGTAAGAGTTAGCGATCTATTATTGTTGACAATTGTGTGAGTTCGATCTTCATTGAGTCGCGTCTGTCTGTGTTAAAACTAGGCGTATGTGTCAGATAATGGTTAGGAAGCTATTATTGATGAAAAAAGTTGTGAGTTTTATCTTCATTGGGTGTCGTATGCTTGTGGCTTTGTGTCAAAACACGGCAAAAGTGTCGGTTAAGGCTTCTGATTAGTCAGATATTTTCCCTGAAATTCGATCTTCATTGGGTGACATATTTCTGATCACGTCAAAACTAGGCACGTGTTTTGGGTGATTATTGGTGAGCTATTATCATTGACAATTTACTTGTGTGCGTTCGGTTTCCATTGGGTAGCTTATGCTTGTGGCCTTATGTCAGAACTAGGTGCATGTGTCGAGTGATGGTTAGCGAGCTATTGTTGTTGACAATTGTGTGAGTTCAATATTCATTGGGTGTTGTATTCTCGTGGCCTTGTGCCAAAACTAGACGCATATGTCAACAAGTAATGGTTAGCAATTACATATGTGAATTCAATCCTTCAAAACTAAGACATTTTCTCTTTTATTGTTGTTTGATTGTCTGTTTAGACATTTATAATTTTTTATTCCTGTTATTTTTTATTAAGTGATAGAAACAGTCATTCTTTTCCTGCAACATTCCTTTTATCGAATTAAGCAAGCCGAGTTCAAATTCCGGGTTAGTCTGTTGTATTCACTTTCGCATGAATGCCATTGAGAAAGTCTTGTCTCCTAGTATTTATTAAATAGTAGGGTAGCCTGGGTTTTCTAGCTTTGAGTGGCAAACAAACCGAGAGAAGAAAAAACTGAATTCAGACACCGAAGAAGACAACGGGAAAAGCACTTCACTATCTTTCCGATGGCAATTCACAGATAATAAAAATAATCTGTGGCAAGCTATGATCGCTTACATCTTGGAGGTACGTGGCATTAAAAAGAAACATCAATTTATTTTACTCATTGCATGATTGTTCACATCAGCTGTAGTAACTGGGAGAGATTCACTGGAGATTAAGTGACAGCAAGTCTCTTCGACATTCTAGCATAATAGGAGTAGATAGGGTCACCTGTCGCCCGATTCACATTCCTCCCCGGTCTTTTGAACATGAGCAGATGTTTATCCCTTGTTTCATGTTTAGGATTGGTTTTGCAGTTCCTTCCGGAGTCTTATCATTCTCTGTTGTAATGGAATGTCCCACACTCCCTATTGCCTATGTGGACTGACTATATCAATAGCTATATATAGTGAGCACATGATACCTGGTGGTTTGCTTCAGGAATTACTAGCCTGCCACCCGATTTCCTGTCTTTCAGTAGCGTATTCTCTTTTACAATAAACCTCTCTTCTTTCATCTGCATGTGTGTTGCTGTTCCTTCACTTGAGTACCACTTTTGTCTGTTTGTAACCTCTTTAAGGATACAACATTCTCTTTCTCTCCCAATAACCCCTTGCGTCTTAGGGACATTATTGCATTGCTTGGAGGGGAATTGATTTAAAAAAATACTCTCCTCGGTATTCTGACTTTTCTCTGTTTTATTTATTTATTTTTTTTCAATAATGCTATCTGGCTGGTTCCAACTTTTCCCCTAATTTCTAGTTCCTCTAGTCATTTTCCCCAAATTTTTCGGTCTCTGTTCCCAGTACTCCAATAACGACTGTCATGACAGTCACTTTCATGTTTCATAATTCTTCAGCTGTTGGGCAAAGTCGAAATACTTAACTATCTTTTTACGTTCTTTCAGATCTTCTCTGTTGTATACTGGAACAGCAAAATCTAAGAACTGGAAAAAGTGTTTATTGATAATGACAAAGAATCAGGTCTCATGTCCTGGAGTGGGTGATACATTTGAATCTCAAAGTCCTAAAAATGGTCTTTTTGCTTTTCATTTTCTTATGACAGTTTCTGGTCTCTGTATATACGACTGGATGGTATGATTCAAATTTAGTTTCTTGCACATCTTCTGTCTCTTTGAATCTTGTTCTTGTCATCTCGTCTCCATAATATTTTCTCGGTTTCTTTCACTCTCAGTAAACCCTTGCATCTTAGTGACTTTATCGCCTTGCTTGGAGTGAAATGATTAAAAAGAGTTTTCCAGTGGATCACATTTCACACCTACTCATGCCTATTTTTTTATGATCCAACTCACTACATTTATTGATTTTGTGCATCACTGCCACATCTTTATTTTTCTGTTTTACCTATCTATATATCTATCAATTTTTTTCACGTCTAAATTTTTTTTCATAATGCCATGTCCTTTTGAGACATAAGCAATCATGTCTTTCTACAGATTCCTTTTCTTTATTATCAATAAATTACCGTTACTTCTTGGGAAAGATAGCAGTTTCCCATTGCCTTTTTCATAGTTTTGAATTCAGAGAAGTCCTTCTATTAGACTGGCTGCCAACAAAGGCTCGAGAGTTGGAAAGAGAAGAAATGGATGTATGCCTTTCACAAAAATGCATTTGCGCAAAAAAGTGAACATAGCAGACTCAACCGAAATTTCAACACGGCGCGACAATTTTACTTTCCGTGCCAGTAACCGTAATATTGCCCGAACATCATGGTAGTATTCGATTAAAAAAAAAAAAAAAAAGCTAGTGTCAGCATGAGCAAGCCTTTTCCCTAGTCAGTATTCATTCACTAGAGATTTATCTTGGTTGATTTATCTCAAGAAGGCACATTGTTAGCGAGTTTGAATTGTCTGAATGGATAATTTCAGAGAATTGCGATTCTCGTAATTACCTGTTGAATGAATTGACTGACTGCTAGAGATCAAGTGACAACAAGTGTGATGCTATATTTTGCTATATCTGTCTTCTTCTTCATTGACCATCTTATATGAAATTACGAATTTAAGTTTTCTAACTTAACAACATTTCTATGAGTTCCATAAAAAGCCAAAAAAAACAACAACAAAAAAAACGTCATGATCATTCTAAAATAAATAAAATGAATTATTCATGTTGCCACTCTACTCTATAAATGACATTTTCTGTGCACGCTTCTGTCTACACAAGCACGTGCATACTCACGTGCACATGCGCGAAAACATTCAGCTGTTTGGCTTCCCGCCCTTTTTTTTTTTTTTTTTTTTTTTTTGTGGACTTGAAAAAATTTCATGACTTTTTTTTTTGTTGTTTACTGAACATTAAGCTCTTTAAATAAGATTTTAATGCTGTGTAAAGTTGTTTATGAAAAAAGAGAAGTGAAGAAATGTCAAGTTGGGGCGGAGATGTCAATGTACGCTTGTTCTTTCTTTTCTATTATTTGTAAAAATCTTTGAGTATATATTAATTAATAATTAATAAAATTACCAAGTCAAAGGTTTTTCACTAGACTCCATCAACCATTCAGTACTTTTTTTTTTTTTTTTTACTAACTACTCTTTCTTTAGTGTTGCTAGTGAGTCACTATAAGTGTTAAAAATAAAATAAAATCAGGCTTAACAAAAATTAGCGTGAGATTTTGCGCCGGACTTTTGAAATAATAGTTCCGCAAAAAAACACGTTACACAGGCCTCACTAAATCACTAAATCACTAATTTTATTTTGACGGTTCTATTGACTAAAATTGCCAAGTTATTGATAGTTTTACAACGGGGCAAATTTGGATCTCAATTGAAATTATTGAATGAATTTACTGTTTTTTGTTTTTTTTTTCTTTTAATGTTCTTGTTAGTATGAAGACTTAAAACAAGAAGACGAACAAGTCCAATATTTTCATATTCACAAAAAAAGAGTGAAAAAAGCAGCAAAAATATTATTTTTGATGCTTTTTTCGGCTTAGGCATTCATTATTAGAAACATCATGACGAACGGATTTTTTTTAACGAATATGTAAAAAATAAAAATGAACGAATTTTAAAAATAAATCAAGAAAATTCTTTCTCACCTGGTTCGTTACTTTCGAGATTTATTTGAACAATTAATTAATTGAAAAAGAAAATGTACAAACTTTTTTCTTCTCTGTTCATTTCGTAAAAACAAATTCTTTTAAGTTAAAAATATTTTTTTTATTCATTTGTATAAATTTGCAAGAACTTAAAAAAAAAACTTTTTAAAAATTATCAAGTTCCAAATTTTTTAAAATGTTTTTGGGACCAAAACATTTTAAAACTGATGGAGCGGGACGAATAGTTTTTTTCCGTCTCACCTTCTTCTTAAGGTTCATATTTTTATTGAAAAATTATTTTTATTATTCGTCAATGGAGAATGTCTCTTGACAGTTTTGAAATGAAGCACTAACTAAATTCTTTGCCACGAGGGTTTTACAAACCCTCCAACGAAAAAGAAGAAGAAGAAAAAAGATGAATAAATAATAATTGTCGGTGGAAGATATTTTAATTTTAACCTGGCTTACACAATCTTGCAAAAATATAGCACAGGCAAGATAGAACATAGGTATCTTTCGTAACAAACTAACATCGCACGGAAAGTACAAAGCCCCTCCACCCGCAAACTCCCTAATAGTCAACGATATACTTTCCTAAGTACGGAAGAACACAAACGCTTCATGTAATTACCAAAAACACAATTCCCAAAATGAAATAAAATAATACAGTTAAATCATTTTAGCAGTTTTATTTCATTCACTTGCATTTGGTTGACACCGCTTTCATGATGGTAGCAATATAAATAGATTTTACAACTTTATCAAACTAGAGATAATTACAGCTTGACTGTCCATCCATTGCCTAGAAAATGGGTCAATTTGGTTAGTACCTCTGTTTTCAGCAGAGGAGTGCCTTCGCTGAGCACATGGATGTTTGCCTTCGCTTAATAAATACCAACACTAACGGTATCTTTGAGCACTTTCCATTCTCTACCAATTCATTACATTAAACAACCTAAAAATTAATCTTATATCAAAGATTATATATCTATGGTAATATTAGCAGTTTCCTTATAAGGTAATATTTGGCATTCATTGATGAAGCCGCCAGTCAGTTGAAATTAAAACAATTTTTCAGGAAAATAAGTTTCTCAAGTCCAGTAACGGTTATTACACTTTCCAGTACTAATAGAGGTTTCCTTCCTAAGCTTTTTTTGTGAAATATCAACATCTTGGTTATGTTATTATTTTTTCTTTGAGTTACATACACTATCCGTTTTACTTGTTGCTAGTAAAGTCTTCAAGTAATGTGGTTTCTGCTATTTGCTACAATTCTTTGTGATTCTGTAACATCAGTTTACAAAGTTCGAAAAAGGATGGTCTTTAGCAATGCTGTTGCGGACTGGCGAATGTATTTTGAGTGATCAGAAGGATTTTTAGTGTTGGTGTTCTAAAAACATTCGACCACAACAATCAAAGAAAAATATTAGAAACAAATCATGACGTATTGTTTCAAAATGTAACAATGGAATTTATTAAGTATTTGATATACATGCATGTGAACTGAAAGGTTAGACAGAGTTGTGTCTCTTAGACTTGGAAATATTTATACTTGAGCTCATAAAGAAAAAGTTGATTATTAAACTGTAGTTTAGAATAATAAAGTTTTTTTAGCATGTTTGGAATTGTGAGTTGGTAAAGTTGGTAAGAGTTCAGAAGAGATTTTAGAGTTCATACTTGAGTGAATGTTGATAATGGTCTTTAACATCTGACCGCAAAGGTTAAGATGGGAGTTCTTGAAGATTACATCTTGGCAGCAAGGAATGAGACGCGAGAGAGAGTTCACTCGTGTTTTGTTTTTATAATTTTATTGTACCACATGACAGGCTCCGACTGAGTTATCGTCAAAATAGATCTGTCGCATGGGGGTGATTTGATTGGTCGAAACTGACCAATCAGCAAGCTAGATTGAAGGTGATTAACCAATGAATGCTTGTCTATGTACTGTGTTTATGTAATGTGGTGGTAATTACCATAGAGGAAGAGTGCATTTTCCAATGGGTTGTAACTGGCTGACGTGGAAGATTCCACAATACCAACAGGCTTCCCATGCTCAAGACCCTTTTTAAGCAATGATCTGAAAAAGCTGTTGGCAGGTTAGATATTTCTGAATGGGTTTAATGCCATGTATGACATCCATATGAAAGTCTTGATGTGACAAGGCCATTTAAGAACATCTCGAATTTTAAGGTTAATGTTTTGCAGTATTGAATGAAAGTACCATAAGCGCAGCCTATGCTATGTGCAATTTCCTTATCTCCTATACTAAATTTGTTATAGTAGGTCTATACAGCAAGCTATTTGAAGTGTTTAGTATTTACTGATTCCATATCCTGAATTTCTATGATGGTTTCAGTGTAGGTGCCATCACTGCTTTCATTCCAATTCCAGATCATAGTTTTTGTTTTGGAAAGGTTTATCTTGATAAAGTGACTGATGGGTGTATATATAAGTAATGCTGAAAAGTTCTCAGCCTGGTCTAAAACAACTTTCTCACTAATATTTGATTGGAAATGAGTTAAGTCAAAAAAATTTTCAGTTCCTCTACATACATACAAATACACAAGCATACACATGAAAGGGAGCTGAAGAGTTCTCCGCCCAATATATATATATATATATATATATATATATATATATAGAGAGAGAGAGAGAGAGAGAGAGAGAGAGAGAGTGCGATGGGTAAATTGTCACCGTTTTATACTTATTAATTTTGCATATGTTTATTGCTTGTCTTTGTCAACTGTACAGTATAGTAGGGTCAGTTGGGCACCATCTGTGAGAAAAAGACCAGTATGACACGGTTCACTCCACCATAAATGGCATGCTGTACTGCTTGGCATTTATGCCAAAAGCTCCAATATGAACATTTCAGTGTTTGGGTGTCAATCTGAGGACAGTGCAGAGGATTTGGAAAGAGTTAGATGAGCCTACTTGTGATTACAAAGGTACACCAAAACTCACTCTGATCGTTCTGATAAGAAAACTCCCAAATTTATTGGTGAGGGCCTTAGACTCAACATGAAGACCTACATTAAGTGTCTTGATGAAGTAGTGCTACCCTGGTTCTGAGGGTGGTTACTGAAAGATCCTATATCTGGCAACAGGACTCTGCACCATGCCACACAAGCAGGAGAAACCAGTCATGGCTGTTATACAATTTCTGCAGCCATGTCACTTCTTACATCTGGCCACCTAACTCTCAAGACTGCAACCTCCTTGGTTATTATGTGTGGGGCGCAGTTGAATGAGAGACCAACAAAACTCTAAAGAAGGCAAGGATTATGGCAGCATTTACCAACTTAAACAAAGAGAATGTTCAGAAGAGTTGCAGGAGATGCTGAAGGCCATGGTTGAAGCCAATGGCAATTTTATTGAATAAATTTACTCTTTAGTTTTTCAAGATATTTTTGTGTAATTTTGGTTAAAATGAGATGTCCGTGTTATTTTCATGTTTGCGTAATTTAGATGACAATTTATCCATCGCACACTGTATATTGATTTTCCAAGCATAGCTTAGATGTGGCACAAGACCGAAAGTAGGGGGCACCCAGTGAGGATTGAACTTACTACTCAGTCATAATTGTTCTAGCGAGACAAGCCTGCTAACCATTACACCACTTCAAGGTGCCCTCCATCGCACCCTGTATATATATGTGTGTGTGTGTAGGAGAGTGGGATCCTTAAGTCACAGACTTATATATTTTTCTTTCCATTACCTGGAGTTGTTAAGCACAGGTAAAATCTAAGACTTCGGATATTGATTTTCAAGTGAGGCAGACTGCTTAGCACATGCTATTAAACACTAAATGGTAATGTCATTTTAATGCAGCCACCTGGATACTGAATTTAGCAGAAAAAACACATTTTCTAATGAATCAAAATATGACATTTATAAATTCAGTTTTTGAGCCTTTTGCAGAATCTACTCTGAAGCTGTTACATGCAGATTTGCAGCAAGATTCAACTGAAGTGACAGCAATGAGTGATTTTTCTCATGATGAAGTTGATTCATACCTTTCCCAAGGGTATTAGTGCTAAAGGAACACAACCGACCTCAGCCCTAATTCAAACTTGGTTTTCTTTTATATGCTGATAGCTTTACATTTCTCCATAGATATGAATACAAATTAATCATAAAACTGCAACACCATGAAAATGGGTTTCAATTTACTCAAGACTAAACACTCAAGTAATATAGCTGGATTCCATTAATTATTCCGTATAGAGATCAATACGTGCACAGGTTCCATAATAAAGAGTGCATCAACAATACTCAGATCCCATATTAATACACTGTATAGTCTCTTTTAATTTTAACACAGGCTTGTATTCTTACATGCACGCAATAAAACACATGTTGAACATTCTCCTGCAATATATTATTTCATGCCTCTTGTACTTGTTGATGCAATAAAGAACTTGTAGGTAAGCTAAGTGAATTAAAGCATTATCTCATCATGTCCCACACATGTTCATTAAGGGATAGATCTAATGATCATGAAAGTCAGGGAATTTTTTTTACCTTTTGCAGTAGACAGAGTAGTATGAGCATTATGTGACAGGTGTTATTCTGCTAGAACTTTATATCACCTTCCTTTTACAGGGATGGCAGCAGAACAGGTTGAAGAATATTCTGGAGGTACATGGTATCATTCAACATTTCTGCCAAAGGTGAGCAAATCTTGAAATTTATTGCATCCTACATCATAATGTTGGGCTTTTATCTCATGGACAAATATACACTGGAAGATGTTACTACCCACATATAATTTATACACTCAAATTACCATCATGTGCATGAAAGTAGAATTTAAGTTTTAACATTACAGAACACTATTAAATCCACTAAGTGACCATCTTGTGAAACCACTAGAGACATGTATGATAGTGTTGTAGCGTAATTGGAAATATGACAAGACGTATGTATCCATGTTGTTCTGCTGCAAGTTAATCATTCCCAACAGTCCATGGTGACATGATCTGGAGTACATTTGGTTTGATGCTCTGAAATGTGCTGTGGATAACCTGCAGTCTACAACTGCTGCTCTTAAAATGTGTTGATTTTGGTGAGCATCTGTACTGCTGGGCCATCCAGAACCTGGTTCATTTTACCATTGTTATGAACATCAAATTGCTACCAATGTGCCATGTCTAACATATGCAGTAATTCCATAAAATAATTGTTCAACCTCTTGAAGGCCAATAATCAGACCCATCTGAAACAGCACTAATTGAACAAAAAAAAACAAACATTTATTCATTGCATGACACCTGCTTGCATTAAACATTTTCACTGCATTGAATCTAATTATTTATACTTTACAGTTTAAAGTTAAAGCACACAAAAATTTTGTATTAGTGCAAGGGTTACAATATCACAAGATAACTAAAGAGTTTGAAAATTTATCAAAATACCTGCCATGCCTTAGCATGCACATACTGTATCCAACTCAAAATTGGTATCGTATTTCAAGGTGTTGCAATTTCATTTTTTGTCCATATATATTAAATAACAAATTATAATAAATTTAAAAGTGCATTATAAATTATAACAATAAACTAATTTTGTTAAATAGAAATTAAAATTGAATGCATATATATGGACTTTATTCTGTCAGTTTTATTTGTATTTGTCAATTGGCAATCCCTTTCTTTATACAAAAGAACCAAGAATAATGAATTTTTATTATATATCTTATAATTTTAGCCAAGCTAGCTTCCATTGTTGGCCACTACTTTCTGATTGTTAGTGTTTTTCCAGTGTAAAACCATTAGCATTTACATTATACTATCATTAGGACTTACATCAATTCTTGATCTCTATCTATAAAAGGCAGGATGTGTGTGTAACGAATGCACGGCCGCAATTTTCGACAGATTTGCACCAAAATTTACATGCACATGCTCCAAGTTAGCAGGAAGGCCAAGACTGACTTTGTATTTCCTAACTTCCATTGATAGTGGAAATAATTGATTTTTTCATGCTTCTATGGCAGTTTTCATGTAGTTTGCGGCCATTTTGTACTGGCTAGAGTGAGAGCCAACAGCTGACTGACACGAATGTTAATTAGCATGCTAACATACAAAAAAATCGATAGCTGCATTCGTCACAAGTGGGAAAAAGTTTAAATCTGCATGACACTTTACTCCAATTGGCTCATTCGCTTGCTTAAACTCAACGTTGATTCTGATTACACAGAACTGGGTTGGGTGTGAAAAAGTATTTGTTTTTTCATTCGGTTTTTCAAGTTACGAGTCCTTTTTTAAAGCTGATCGTATTGTCTTCATTTTGTTTAGTTCTTTTTTCGTAACAGATTTAATGTTTAGTATAGAGCTTAGAAACAATTCGCAGTGTGAGATAGGCAAGAAGTAAGGCATGTAGCAACATCAGCACGGCAAAGGGCACTCCTTTAAAGGCAAGGAAGGGCAAAAATATTTTAAGTCAAGTGATAGCGATTGCTGTATGAGTCGTACGATTTTTGAATCAAGGACGGGCAACGCCAGGCCATGCTGCTAGTCATCAATAATCCTTTTCTTCTTGATTTTCAATGCATTTCTAACATAAAAAGGTGGGAATACATTTATATTATATGCAGAATTTCTTGTTTGGCTATGTAACAGTATGTTGAGCTTAGTAAATTTCTATTGGCAGATAGGAACAAACTACGATAGATAGATGAACAAACTTAGATGAATAGATAGATATAAACAGACTGTGATATTAGGTATAAACAAAGGGTGATAGATATGAAAGGATTGCAATAGATATGAACAGACAGAAATAGATATAAATGGACTGAGGTAAATAGATATGAACAGACACAGATAGAAATGAACAGACTGAATAGATAGGTAGATAGATATGGACTGAGATAGATAGAAATTTGGATATGCCATGAACAGAATGTACGTGAGAGAATCATGGAAGATTGTAGTTTAAAAACAGTACAATCGACCTTGCTAACTGAACGATCTTCTGTGGCCGAAACAGTTAAGGCACGTCAGGCTATATGACGGTTCCGTATAGGATACAGGTTCGATTCCTGTTGGAGGATGCATATTTTCTATGAAAATTTCTCAGACATTCAGGCCAGTAAATGTTTAATACTGTTTATTATAAACAGAGCATTTACTTAAAATATTTTTATCTATAAAAAGAATGTATAAACATAAAAATGTCTTAAAAAATAATTGTCGGACTTTGTCCATTTCATAATATAGATAGATAGATAGATAGATAGATAGATAGATAGATAGATATGGACTGAGATAGACAGATAGATAAGGAACAAACTGAGACAGATAGATTGATAGACATATACATAGGTAGATAGATCTGAATAGACTGAAATAGATATGAACAGATTGAAATAGACGGATTTAAATAAACTGAAAGATATATATATAAACAGACTGAGGTAAATAGATATGAACTGACTAAGGCAAATAGATATGAAGAGACTTAGATAGATATAAACAGACTTAGAGAGACAGATAAATAGATATGAACAGACTTAGATATGAACAGATAGATATGAACAGACTTAGATAGATAGATAGATAGATAGATAGATAGATATGAATAGTCTTAGATAGATCAATAGATATGAACAGACTTAGATATGAAAAGATTGAGATAAATAGATAGATATGGACATAGATACACAGATGTATAAATACATAATGAACTGACAAGAGATGCTGAAATGATTTCAACCTGACCAAGAAGACATTTTTAAAAAAGTCTGGTTTTTGGCAGGTTTTGTAAGTGGATCAAACTAAGATATTCAGCAACCCACACTTCACATATAGACTGATATATCAATGTCTAAATACATTCAAAATTGGCTTCCACCAACTTTTCATTCGTCTTCATCTTTTTTGTTCTTCATTTGATGACATCATTTTGGTCACTCCAACAAGGTTATAGGTTTTGCAAAGAATTTAAAATGCTTTTAAATTCTTTGTTTAGGCAACTGCAGGCAATAATGGAATCATTATTTGCCATTATTAGATCTATGACGATTAACTTGTATCTCTTTTTAACCACTTTCTTGGAATTCATTATTCAGTCAATCGCTGTTCAAGAAATGATTACGAGACAATTGACATTGATATGGGCTATTAAAAAAGAAAGACATTTCGTCTTTCAAAAGGAACTTTAAGTTAATGATTTCCACAAGTTAATTTAAAATAATGCGATCATTTTTAGATCAATACACTGTCTACATTGCTGCTTCTTTCACAATACTAACCCTTTTCAGGCAATCAGTCTATCAACCAATCAGATTCTGTTATATCAACCAATCAGATTCTGTTATTATACCAACCAATCAAATTCTGATATAATAATATCTCATTTACAGCTTATTGAGCTCTTTATTTATTCTTCTTTTCTTATCTATACATTTATTTCATTCTCTATCTATTAAACTATGTTTCTATCTACATCTGTTGATACCTTATTCTCAATCTTCTATTTATCCTTGTGCATACCAATCTATTTGCTCATGTCTAGTTATCTATCTATCTATCTATCTATCTATCTATCTATCTTACCACACTGTTTGGTCAGTCTGTTTAAATATACTATTGCAGATTTAACTAAGTAAGTGAATGCTTTTGCAAGAAAATGGGTGAAATCCAAAAAAGAATCTGCAATGTTATCAGTCTTGACCTGGCATCTCGACTTCAATCACTTTCCCATCACCATAATGTAGCTTCCCTGTACCTTTTCTATATATATGCTCAAGGTAATTGTTCTGATGAGCCTTCCACTTTGGTACTTGACATTACAAATTTAAGTGCAGTACTAGATTAGTAGATAAGTTTCATCATTTTACAGTTGAAATAACTTATGTTTTGTTTGGTTTGGTTTGTTTTACGGCATATCAACCTCAATAAGTTATTCAATACTGACAAAATTTTTATTGCTGGTAATATGCTTTTCTTCAAAAAATCTATTTCTGGGAATATTTTTCCTTGAAGAAATCTATAGCTGGTCATATTTTTTTCAAAGAATGTATAACTGTTTGAATTGCTAGTACTTTTTTTTTTAAAGTATTGTTGATAATAATTTTTTCTTCAAAAATTATTGCTGGTAATATTTTTTTATTACAAAGTACTTCTGGTATTAAAACCTATTTTTACACAAGTTTGGGTGTCAACTATTTGCCCATAGCTGGGACCCTAACAGGTGCTACCACCCTGGGTCAGGGTGGACCAGGGAACACCAGCAATTAAAAGGTGGTTCTACACTCCTCAAAACCTTGCTGTTGAATGTAGTTTATCGTCTTACCCAGGATGCGGATGTAGTTTATCGTCATACCCAGGACACAGATGTAGTTTATTGTCATACACAGGACGGGAAATAACTTATGTAACTGTAAGTTTTATGCTAACAGTTTCATCTCTCATACTTCTTACTTGTGTAACTCTTGTCTGGCTTATTATTTTCCTGTCAACTTTGATCTTGAAAAATTTAAATGCAATATCAATTGTTATTGTCTATCATCTTAATTCCTGTTCTTTTATTGGTCTCTCTCCTTAATAATGTTTTTCTTTTTCTCATATTCTCTCACACTCAGTAACCCCTTTTATCCTTAGTGGCTTTATTGCTTTACTTGGGATGAAATAATAAAAAAGGATATTCTTATATATACATCTTGTAAATTTTAACTTGTATATCTTTATTAGAAATATTTACACTACCGTATATACTTGAGTATAGTGCGAGTTTTTATGATCAGTTTTTTTTTTACACAAAAAATATACAGTCGCACTATACACAAGTAATTGTTCTGAAGAGATTAAAGAGACCATGCACTATACACAGGTAAATCTTTTCTGGGCGGGGGTGGGGGTAACATTCATACAAAACAAATTCAGGAGCTGCATTATATACGAAATCAGCTTATACACAAGTATATTTGGTAAATTGTTTGGTGGTGTAGGATTTTACTATTTAACTGTTATATAATAATATTGATATCAATATTTATTTTTTAATTCCAGATAGAGGAATTGTTTTCAAATATGAAACAGACTATTACCAATTGGTGTTGACTTCAATGTCCACTTTTATATTACATACACTCTACCGCTATCACTATTTTATCACTTTAAATGTTATTTTTGGTGGATACTCATATTTGAGTAGATGCTCCGTTTGTTTATTAAACATTATATTTGTTTCCATTTGCTGGTTTGAATATTCAAGGGATTTTATGAAAGAAAAATATATAACCTACACAGAAGGTCTCAGTTTTAGATCTGACATGCTCTAGTTCAACTGAACTATGAAGAACTTGACCAATCTGGCAAGGCTGAATATTGCCTTTCAGCAAAATTCTTCTTGTCATAAACTCTCAAAATGTTCATATCTGCTCAGTTGCATATCCAAACATAAACAAAGCAATTTTCCAAATACAAGTATCCACTAAAAATAAGGCTTAAAGTGATAAAATCTGTTGGATAAATAAACAAGAATATCTACTGTTCCTTTAGAAAATTGCTTTGTTTTATTACTATATTGTTATGGTAATTTACCCACACATGCATGGACTCTCCCATCTATAAATAGGAGCAGGTACTGCCTTTTGGAGAGGGAAGTTTCCAGCAGTCAGCTCTGACAAACAGACCGAACATTCTTTCTGTAACACTCCCATTTGTATATGTTTGTATTACAGTTTCTGTTAATATATTTGTTTAACTCAATTCCTCCCTTGTGTCTTTATTTCTGGTCCTAACAAGGCCACAACACACACACACACACACATATATATATATATATATATATACACACACACAAATGAAATAAGAACAAATTAAATATAAATTCAAACTTTCATACATTAATTTAAAAATAGGTCTTGATACAATAGTAGAATGATAATTCTTTTTTATAGGATATAACATTTGGACATATGTAACAGCTACATCAATGCATACATGTTTCAGTGGCCATCAATAGCATCTCATCAGGTGGTGTTAAGCTTCTTTTTTTTTACCACCACCTGATGAGATGCTATTGATAGGCATTGAAACATGAATGCATTGATATAGCAGTTACATATGTTCGAATGTAATATCCTATAATAAAGTATATGTGTGTGTGTATGTGTATATTTTCTTTTTTATTTTTAACCAATTTCACCCCAAGCAAAGCAGTAAAGCCACTAAGCCAAAATTGGTTAGTGGGTGTGAATGAATTAAAAAACCGAAACCTTATTAAGGAGCAAGAACAAAAGAAGAGTAATCAGGAGGACAGTAGATAGTGATTGACATTACATTTAAATTTTTGAAGATTAAAGTTGGCTGAAAAGCGAGTCTAGTACTGTGCTTAAATTCAAAAAGACTATGTACCATAGTGAAGAGCTCATCCAAACAATTACCATGAAAGTATTTATAGAAAAAGTACAGGGAGGTAACTTTTATGGCAGCGAGAAAACGATGAAGCTGAGATACAAGATCAGGACCAATAATATTGCTGATTCTTCTTTGGATTTTTATCAAGGATTTCTAGATATATAGCAGGAGTACTGAACCATATGTGGCAGCAATATTCTAAGCATGGACAAATGCTAGACTTACAGATATCTAAGATAGATTTTGGAGAGAAAAATTGTCTAGCATGACACAGTGAATTAACTTTCTTAGTAGCTGACCTAATAATGGATTCAATATACAGGATGCAATGGGTAATTGCCACCATTTTAGATTTTTAATTTTGCACATATGTGTTGTTTGTTTTTGTTGATTACACAGTATAGTAGGGCCAGTTGGGCACCATCTGTGAGAAAAAGAGCACCATGACGCAATTCACTCCACCAGAAATTTGGAAATGGCATGCTGTACTGAAGCTCCAATACAAACATTTCAGAGTATTTGGGTGTCAATCTGAAGACAGTGCAGAGGATTCAGAAAAAGTTGGATGAGTCTAATGGTGATGATGAAGGTACGACAGCTTGGAAAACTCACTCTGATTGTTCTAATAAAAAAATGAACTCGCAAATTTGTTGGTGAGCACCTCAGACTCAACAGGGCGGCCTACATCAAGTGCCCTGAGGAGGTAGTGCTGCTCTGAGTCAAGAGGGTGGCTGCTGAAGACTCTATGTCTGACAATAGGACTCTGCATTATGCCACACAAGCAGCAGAGCTCAGTCATGGCTGTCAAACAATTTCTGCGACCACATCACTCGTTACATCTGGCCATCTAACTTTCCAGATTTCAATCCTCTTGATTATTATGTGTGCAGTGCAGTTGAGCAAGAGACCAAAAAATCTCCTTGTAATACCAAAGATCAACTGAATGCAAGGATTATGGCAGCATCCATCAATTTAAACAAGGGGAATGTCCAGAACAGTTGCAGGAGATTCTGAAGTTGTCTGGAGGCTGTGGTTGAAGCCAATGGTGATTTTATTGAATACATTTACTCTTTAGTTTTTCAAGATATTTTTGCATAATTTTGGTAAATATATCTGTTAAAATGAGATGTCAGTGATATTTTCATATTTGTGTCATTTAAATGACAATTTATCCATTATATCTTGTAGTTTTTCCACTTCATGTCAGCTGAGAACGTTAGCCTGAGAAGGATATATATGACTTTTTTTCACGGATGCCTCACCCTAGTGCTCTTTTGGTAAGAGTTATCTATGCTTCATAAATACCTGCATAGTTGTGTACACACATATACACAGATAAATGCATAAATTTTAGGAAAACATGTTGCAAATCAATCCCCCCCCACCAAAAGAAAAAAATTCTGTTTCCATCTTATTGCTCTTTTCTACTATTTCCTTTCCACCTATTTTGTCAATTTGTTTTTCAGCATGCTGACACTTGTCTATTAGGTTTGTACTTATAATAAAAACAAGAATAAACATAAAATTGTCCTGTTTGCATATCATAATGAACACAAGAACTCTTTTCAAAATACTGCAAGCTTCCTGTTGCATTACGGCCAACTTCAATCATCCTCATTAGATTTCACTGTCTCTTTTTCTCTTTTGATGTTGCAGTGTGCACTTTTGAACATGCCTACACAGAATTTTCTATAAACAGCTATTGATAAAATGCACGAATCTTTTCGTGTAGATATTAATGGCTTGCTCTTGTAGAAAAAGGAGAATTCCTGACAGCTGTAAATGCATTCATATTGCAAAATGTTCGAGTGATTTTCTGATAAGTCGCTTTTAACTTCTGGCTATCAGACAAAACTAATTAGAAATTAGTTTATTAGTTAATTGAATTGAAATGTTGATTGTGAATCAGCCAATCACCAAAGCAGAAGTTATTTTGAAGAAGCAAACAAGACAAAAAAATGAACAGAAAGCTTGCCTTCTATGAAAGTGAGATTCAAAGAGATATGGAAGCCTACGTGACAGATGTAGAAGACATCATTATCAGTGAACCTTTACTGAGAGTTCACCCAATATAAGGCCCAAGGACCATTCAAGGTAGAAGGTTACTGAGTGAGATCATATGAGAAAATGAAGGGGGATGTAAGAGAGTATTATGAGGATAAGTAGGATAGATATCAGTTGACACTTGACTTAGACAAAAATTGTGATTGTCAGGGAAGCATTCTCTCGAGAGCTTGTTTCATAAAATAACAGTATTGGGGAAGAAGCTGTCTGAGTGGAAATTGCTTTTTATTCAAAGAACACAAAGGGAATGGGGATAGTTTGTGTTTAACTGAGTTATCAAAAAAACAACAGTTGAAAACCGGAATTGGCTAAACAACGAGTTTGTTACCTTTTGATATAGGGAAACATAATGTAGAATAGAAACTAGGAAAGAGAATGTTTTAGCTGTGAATGATTGTTTTCAGCAAAGGCTACTGCTCCTCCTGCTATTCCTCTAGATGTAGGCACATTTTTAAGTCTTTCGTCTGACGGACGAGTCCAAACTTGTAGGGAAATATTCTCCCTCACAAGTTTGTCACTGTGAACATGGCATGCCGGGTCCTTGCTGTGATGGTCTGAGCTGGTGGAACTAAGGAATGTAACTTGTTCAAACATCTGCCATAGTAAAAGCAATATAGTAGTGAAAGGCTGGCAACATTTTGCCTGTGGGATAAGGATTGAATTCAACACCCACGAGGAAGGGGCCATGTAGGTGCTTTTGAATTAGTCTGCCACGTTGCAATTTCTGCTACTGCTTACTGGTGCTGTTATAACAGAACAAAATGTCAACACCTGACATTCCCTCTGTTGCATTAACTCTGCTCCCTTTACCAGTGCAATTTTAATATAAAAGGTGCCACCCCATGTAAATATCTGAAAAGTCATACTGGGAAAGAAAATGTTAAGAAGCACTGTCATATCTACAATCTTGCTGGTAAAATTTAATATGAAGTTTAGCTTTTTGCTGTTTTTTTTTTTTTTTAAATTACTTGAAAATGTCAATTACATTTAATTTTCATTTTACTTTTTAAAATAGCATTGTTGCATTAAACTCATCTTAAAAAAACAAAATACCTATTTTCTTCGAATTTTTATTAAATTTTAACAAGACGGCTGTTGGTTTAATATTTAAAATCTATCAAGGTGTTGAGATTTTTTTTCTGTTTATACCAATTTTAAAAGCCAACTTTTTAAAAAAAAATACTGTAATGTTTAAAAAAAAAGTCTTTAAAAAAACTCTCACTGCCGCAGGAGTTAAAATAGTTGTGTCTTTCTCACTGGTATCAGATAAAAATGAAAATTTTAAATACTGATTTTCATCATAGGCTGGCCCTCCGCACTTGGATGTTTAATGCAACACTCTCTTCTTGGTCCTTATTTCTCCTTATCTGATTCCAAGCCATAGATTAGTAAATAATAAGTCTTTATAAAATTTATTCTGTCACAAAATTTTTAAGTTTCTCATTGATACTATTCCTCTGCTGTTAACTTCACAAAAAAAAAAGCCACAAAACATTTGGCAAAATAAGATGTAAACATTTCTTTGTTTACTTTTTGGCACAACTATTTTACCTTTGAGGTAAGAGATTGTACAAGCCAAGCCATATGCAAGGTAAGGGAAGAAAAGAATATTTCTTTCTCTTTGCCTAATGATCATCATCTCCATTCCTTACCAGTCACTCCTTATTCTCGTCCCAACCTGCAATTTATCTGGCATCATCAACAACTTTGAATGGGTTGCAGTGACATAAGAAATCTTATTTACTTAAATAGACATTAGAAAAACAAGAGACAAAGAAAATTATTTTTTTTTAATAAAGAAATACTGAGAAAATATGTCTATACCTCACAATATGCACTTTAAACAATATACAATGTGTCTATAAATAGTACACATTAAGTCTAGGTTGTGCTTCAGTATGATTAAGCAGGAGGAAAAGTTACCAATCTCAGATAAAGAACTGTTTTGCAGGAATCCTTTTAATATTGGCTAGCTGCTGAAACCACATCAAATGTCATCATGACAACACAGGAGACACTCAGGAGTGGCAAGTGATGAATACCAGGTGTCAGGTTGATTTCCTTTTAACCGGCTTGTCTCAGATATACACTGCAATGTGCATTGAGGTAGTACTTGTCTCTACTGATTGATGGAACCAACGTAACATCTTTTTGCATTTGACTCACCACCACATTTGGAATCAGTAGGAGACAGTCAAAATTTTGGGGACACATAATGAGGAAATAAGACTTGGAGAATTTGACACTCACGGGACATACTGAAGGCAAGAGGGGCACAGGGAAACAGCAAGTAACATACCTAATAAACTTGTGTAAATTTATGGCAGAACAGGGACTGGGAGGGATAGTAAAAAAAAAAAAACAGACATTACTAAGAGCTGCAAAGGATAGGAAGTTGTGGAGAGTCATGATCATCCATGTACTGAAGAGACAACACATAAAAGAAGATATATATTAGTTTAAAATAATTTCTTTGAATTTTGTTTTATTCCAACTTTTTGGCTCCATAACCTCAAGTCTTCCTTGGTTGTAATCCATTGAGATATTTTAAAATCAGATATAAGTAACCATAAGTGATCATGCGTGACTATAAGTGACCATGTGTGAAGATATAATCATGGAGGTGCATATTGACCTTTATGAAATTCTCTTAATAAAATAAACTGGGAACAGCATTGGAAAATGGGAAAATTGAAAGATTCTGCATATATACTGAGTTCAGGTCACATAGCACACATATACATTAAAAGTATATTAAAAGTCTTCTTCCCAGGAGTATATATTAGACATAATTGCTGACAGTATAAAAAAGCACTTTTCCTCCACCCATCTGGGAACATCTTTGTCTTTGGTGACTTTAATGCTGAACAGATCCGGTCTTTCTTATCAAATTGTGAAATGGGAGTTATCCTGAATGGCCACTCGTCTTGATCCTTTTGTATTAATGCAGATGTCCCTCAGGGCATTAGTAGGATCATCCTTGATCCTACTCTTTTTTTAATTTTCATTAATGACCTTCCTGATGACTTGGTATCTATGCTGATGACAATAATTTACTCCTGACTCAATATATAGGCTTATTAGTCTGAAAGGTCAAAATGGCAGCTGATGTACAAAATGACCTCAAGTCCATAGTTAATTGGGGCAAAAGATAGTTTGTTAATTTTAACGTCTCAAAAATTAAACTTCTCTCATTAATCATCTGGGAGACCCTTTGCTGCCTTCCCTTAGCATGGCTGATGCTATCTTCCAGGAAAGTGACTTGTTGCACCTTCTCAGGCTCACATTCTCTGCTGATATGAAGTGGAAAGACTATATTGAATCTATTGTTAGGTCATCAGCTAAGAAAGTTGGTTTACTATGTCGGGTGACACAATTTTTGTCTCCAGAATGCTAATACTGTTGGGCTTGAAGTATATATTTTGTTTCTTGGAGATTTAACTATGAATTTTGGTACTAAATTACCTACCAATTTTGACAGCTAATTATTAGACAAAAATGGTGAAATTTGTTTTCTTGAAATTCAGTGACTGGTTGGTTGAAGAAATTATATAGCTGACTTTCTTCATGTCTATAAAAAGATTAATAAAATGAAATCAGATAAACAAAAATGACATCACTAACTTGATGTTGATAAAAAGGCACAAAAATGTTGCAGGTTTTTTAAAATAAACATGTAACCGTGGATGGGTTTTGGGTGAGAAAGCAGGGTAGGAGTGTTATGTGTGAGTCAGGAAAACAAAAAAAAAAACAGTAGAAAAAAGAATTCAACAAAATGGTCAGGGTGAAAATTTGCTTTATGGCAAACAGCTGCCACTTGTCAACATTTTGTCAAGAAAGACCTGTTGTAAATCTTGTCCAAACTATATACAATGCTTAATATTCCATTGTTGCAATTCCATTTCTCTTTTTAGGCTTTTAAGAGATTTCATTTGCTTTTCAAAGATCAGTTAATGTATGAGGTGCTGGCCAAAGTTTATGAAATTTAAATACATTGATTAAAATGTACATTGACTAAATTATCCGCCATTTTCTGTAACTTGCTGAACATTTTATGCAACTCAAGAAATCATTCTACCTAGAAATAATGACCTGCATTCTCTGTCAATTATTTTTCTTTGAGAAAGCTGTTTCTCTCTCTCTCTCTCTCTATATATATATATATATATATATATATATATAATCATTCTAACCTAAATTATAATCCTATTTGATGGTTTAGTTAGAAATCCCGGTTCAAAAGAAAAATCATAAAAAGGAAAATTGAATGTCTTTGGCTAGATGCGAATGTGTCTCATCAGTATTCTCATGATCTAGTTGGCCGAATTTTCTTGCTAGATAAAATGTCCGAACACGGAATTGTTTTTGCTGTTTCTTTCTCCTGTTGTTCTTAATTTTATTGAAAGCATGTCTCCCAAGTCCACTGTTGGTAGGGGCGGAGAATTGGCTGTTGATCCCCCGCCACCACCACCAGCTATGCGTTTTGTTGAAACCCTATGCTTGGACTTAAGGTAAGCCATACATTCACTGGTTATCATGTGAAAGAAAGTGGACAAACGCTTGCTGCCACGTATGATGTGGCATTTATTATGACATATCAACAAAGTCGGATAACCTTATTTTCTTCAATTTATTTTTTTAAGAATAGGACAATGGGACTTATACTAAGTTAAAACTTAGTCTTGTGAAAGGGTAAAATCCAAGTATCAGCCTGGACACTTTGCCAACTACCCCCCCTTATCCTTCCCTTTGTTTTTGTCATTCTTGTATGTGTTATATGTAATAAGAGTAGGTAAGCTTTCCTACCACCCGGTCAACACTCCTCCCCCTTCTCTTGGACATGAGTAGAGGCTCACGCCTTGTTTAGGAAGGGGTTTCCAGTACTCTCTCTCTCTCTCTCTGGCCTCTGTACTAGTGCAGCACTGTTTCTCTCATGATGTGTGCAGTCTGTGGCATTGCCTCTTTATTCTGAGGGTACACGGTTGACAGTTCTCTGGTTGCTGTTTCCAACTGGTAGTTAGGAGCCCTAACTCTTGCGTAGTGTCTTGAACGGCTGCTCTGATCAACAGTTGTATAATACCGGGGTGTTTGTAGTGCCATATCGCGCATGGAAAGGTGTCCCTGCAGTCACCAACCCTGATGCCACACTATGATGTAGGTTGTGCCAACTCCTCTCTGCCCACGTCGCAGTCAATAACTGTCTGCTTCTTTTACTTCGAGCCTTCTCATCTTCCAACCATAATTCCACATTATGACTTACAAAGACTGAAAAAGTAATCCTAAACCAGCGCCTCAAAAATCACCTAAACCCCTCAACATTTCGTTCTCCAACATCCGTGGCATTAGAACAAACTTCTGCAGTATGGAATCTTTCCTCACTGCAAACTGCCCAGGTATACTGGCTCTCTATGAGGCCAACCTTGTCTCGTCTATCCCCTCCTCTGATCTCTCGATCACAGGCTACCTTCCTCTCCTCAGAAAAGACTCTCTAACCCAGATGCACGGCCTTGATGTCTACGTCAAGGACCATCTCCCTCTGGCCAGAGAGTTGTCTCTCAAAATGCCAGACCAGTCGTACATGTGTCTCCGTCTATCTCTTATCAATGCGGTAAGCTATCTCTTCTTCCTTTACCACTCTCCATCCTCTCAAGACTGTGGGATACTCGATAGCATTTCTGACAGCATAGACAAGGCTCTCTCCCTCCACCCGTTTGCTCACATATTTGTGTTTGGCAACTTTAACGCCCATCATACCAAGTGGCTTAAGAATGCTACTACTGACCACACAGGCATTCAAACACTTAATTTTTCAGTTTCTCAATCCCTCACGAAGATAGTTAACTTCCCCACTCATTTTGCCTTCAACCGGGAAGGTAAGGCCTCTCTTCTCGATCTGTGTTTTACTTCCATCCCCGGGTCTTGTAGCGCCACACAACTCTGCCCTCTTGGTAACTCAGATCATGCTGTAGTATCTGTTAACATCTCCTTCAACTCCACCCCCTGCAAAGAACCTCCTACCACTAGAACTTCGTTCTACTATCAATGAGCTGACTGGGACTCATTCCGTGATTCCCTCCGAGATGTCCCCTGGGATGTTGTCTTTATGCTCACCATCCAAGAATGTGCTTCTAAGATCTCATCCTGAGTTAAAGCTGGAATCGATGCTTTCATCCCCTCAAGGAAATATAGGGTCAAGTCGCGCTCCTCCCCCTGGTTCTCCGCTGCTTGCTCAGCCGTCATCGCCCATAAGAACCACTTCTTTCACCTATTTCATAGCAACATGTCTGACTGCAATAGACGTCTCTTTGCCTCTGCCCATAACGAGTGTAAGCATGTCCTCAACGATGCTAAGTCACTATTTGAAGGAGCGTATTGAATCTCGCAAATTTGGCTCCAAAGATTATTGGCGTCTCTGCAGGAGCATATTGAACAATTGCAAACCCTCTATACCTCCTTTGTTCAACCAGTTTGAAGTCCTGACCTCCTCTGCCGACAAGGCTGAATGCTTTGCTCAGAAATTTTCATTCAACTCAACGCTCAACTCTTCTGGTGTACCCATACCTGACTTCCCTGTTAGAAGGGAGGCTCTATTGAGTGGGTTACACATAACCCCGTCTTTGGTATTGGGCATTATCTCCAATTTAGACCCCAACAAGGCTAGTGGTGGGGATGGGATACCAGCCATTGTCTTGAAGAAATGCGCACCTGAACTGGTCTCGCCCTCTCTAAACTATATAACTACTGCCTCAAGGAATCTTGTTTTCCTGACTGCTGGAAGTCCTCTTTGATTGTTCCTGGCTTCAAGAACTCTGGTGACCCCTCTGACCCTTCTAATTACCATCCTATCAGTCTCCTACCCCTCTTCGGCAAAGTCTTTGAAGCCCTAATCAATACCGAAGTGGTTAACCACCTTACATCCCATGATCTGCTCTCAGACAAGCAATATGGCTTTTGCTTTGCCCAATCTACAGCTGATGTTTTACGGCCATCACTGAAACTCTCTACCAAGCTCTTCAAAATAATGGGGAAGATCGTGCCATGGCCCTAGACATATCCAAAGTGTTTGATAGGGTTTGGCATGCTGGCCTTCTTTGCAAGCTCCAGGGTTATGGCATTATGGGTCGATTGTTTGACCTAATACAATCATTCCTGTCAAACCGTGGATTGAAGGTTGTTCTCAACGGATTCTCCTCCAGTTCCTATCCCACGAACGCAGGTGTTCCTCAAGGCTCCATCCTAGGCCCCACTCTATTCCTTATCTACATAAATGACCTTCCTGACACCATAAATTCCCAAGTTGGCATCTATGCGGATGACACCACAATTTACTCCTGCCTCAAAAACAAATCTAGTGTCACTGACAAAACTAACCTGGCTGTGCGTCTCGAAAAGGACCTCCAATCGGTTGTGAACTGGGGCAGGAATTGGCTGGTCAACTTCAACGCTTCTAAGATAAAACTGCTCTCTATTAATCACCACAGAGATCCTTCCTTGCCCTCCATTAGAATGTCTGACGCACAACTTCTCAAGAGCACCTCTCTGCAGCTGCTCAGTCTCACGTTGACTGCTGACCTGAGATGGAACAAATACATTGAGTCAATTGCTTCGTCCACTGCAAGGAAAGTTGGCTCTCTGTGCTGCACCAGGAAATTTTTCTCCCCGGAATTGATCCTTCAGATCTACAAATCAACAATTCGCCCTTGCATGGAGTATTGCTGCCATATATGGTCTGGAGCCCCTTCTGTTTGCCTCGGGGTTCTTGATAAGATCCAGAGGCGGATATGCAATATAATTGGCCCTGTTCTGGCATCTCGTCTATAGTCGCTCTCTCACAGACACGCCGTCACCTCTCTCTGTCTTTTTTACAAATACTTTTATGGTAACTGCTCCAAGGAGCTGCATTCGCTGGTTCCCAGACTTCATGAATTCAAGCGCCCTACGAGTCTGGCATCCCACTCTCACCCTTTCACTGTTGAAACTACTAAATGTAGCCGTCTCTTCTACTCCAATAGCTTCATGTCTAGCACCTCTTGCCTGTGTAACTCCCTTCCCTATTCCAGTTTCCCTGAGAGCTATAATCTCCAACTATTCAAATGTAATGTCAATCGACATCTCCAGTTGCCTTGATCTATCCACTATCCTTCTCCTCATCCTTTCCTCTATCACTCCTATCGGATCTTGCTCCAAATCTTCTGTAACCCCTTGCGTCCTAGTGGCTTCCCGCCTTGCTTGGGGGTGAAAAGCTTAAAAAAAAAAAAAAAATATATATATATATATATATATATATATATATATATATATATACGTTTCATTTTATAGATACAAATATTTAAGTAAATGCTCTGTTTATAAGAAACAACATTTGCCAGCCTGAATGTCCAAGAAATTTTCATAGAAAATAGAGGACGCATATTTTCTATGAAAATTTCTTGGACATTCAGGCCAGTAAATGTCATTAACACTGTTTATTATAAACAGAGCATTTACTTAAATATTTGTATCTATAAAAAGAATGTATAAACATAAAAAATGTCTTAAAATAATTGTTGGAGTTTGTCCATTTCATAATATATATATATATATATATATATAACAAGGGTAAATTGTCATCTAAATAATGCAAAAATGAAAATAATACTGATATCTCATTTTAACAGATATATTTACCAAAATTATGCAAAAATATCTTGAAAATACTAAAGAGTAAATTTATTCAATAAAATCACTATTGGGTTCAACCACAGTCTCCAGATGACTTTTGAATCTTCTGCAGCTCTTTTGGATGGTTTCCTTGTTTAAGTTGATGAATACTGCCATAATCCTTGCCTTCAGTTCACCTTTGGTGTTACAAGGAGGTTTGTTGGTCTATCGCCCAACTGCACCCCACACATAATAATCAAGAGGGTTGCAGTCTGGTGAGTTATATGGCCAAATATAAAAAGTGATGTGGTTGTAGAAATTGTTTGACAGCCATGACTGGATTCTCCTGCTTGTGTGGTATAGTGCAGAATCCTGTTGCCCGACATAGGGTATTCCAGCAGCCACCCTCTTGATCCAGGGCAGCACTACCCTCTCAAAGCACTTGACGTAGGTCTCTGTTTTGAGCCTTGACCCTGATGAATGGAAGCATAACGCCACCATCACAAGTGATCACTCCAAACACCTTTGTAATCGCTATTAGACTCATCCAAATCTTTCTGTCCTCAATTGACACCCAAACACTCTGAAATGTTCATATTGGAGCTTCTGGTGTGAATACCAAACAGTATAGCACGCTGTTTCCGAATTTCTAGTGGAGTGAGTTGCATCAGGGTGCTCTTTTTCTCACAGCCTGTGTCCAACTAACCCTATTATACTGTGCAACTGACAAAATCAAAAACAAACAACATGTATGCGTAAAATTAAAAATGTAAAATGGCGACAATTTATCTGTTGCACTCTGTGTGTATATATATATATATATATATATATATATATATATATATATATATATATAATGATCATGATTCTTATAATCCATTAGGGCTGCAGGGGCACCATATGTACTGCAGCCATACCAGCAGTGGTTTGTCTTGGACAAGGTAACTTGACAGAGCCCAACCATTTCTAGGCTGGTGTGAATTCAGAGTTTTCCTTCTCTTAGACTGGTTGCCAGCCAAGGCTAAAGGGCCGAGTTAGTTCTGCTATTTACCAATAAGTGAATGTAATCAACTTGACTTGGCTCTCTGATTTCTCATTCTGAGTCATTATCTATTATACCAAACACACACACACATATATATATATATATATATATATATATATGTCTGATTGAATAAATCCCAGACATTATGTCTGCTAATTTTTAATAAAATCTGTTCATGCTCATACATGATATCTGTACTTTATTCATGCATAAAAGAGAATTTGATGCCTAAAAATACACAAATATATATATATGTATATAAAACAATTTGAACATAGGTACCGACACTAGATGGTGATAATTTCTTTCATTCTTAAATGCAAACAATGGCCTGACTATTGTGTTTAAGCATGAAACAAACTGTCGCAAACAAGTGTTGATACCTATATCCACACTGCTTATATTTACATGGTTTCTGGCCCTGATATTGGACACATTTTCTCAAAAATACAACATACTTTAAAAATTATATTTTATCACACACACACACACACACAATGTGGTACTGAAAAGTTCTTAGACATAATAAGATGTGATTCTACCCAAATTCTGATTTCTGAACAGATTTTTTTTTTATCTCATGTCTTCATTAGCCTTACTTTTTGTTTGAAATTCATTGTCATTCTTCCATAAGTTGTTCAGACTAATATACTCATGCACTATTGTAGTTCATTTTTATATTTATGTTTTTGGCCTAGATATTCTTCAGCATGCAAAGTAAATTGAAGGAATTTAGAACAAAATACCAGCTTCGAGCAAGACCATCATAAAAAGCTAAAAGTGTCCAAAAGCACTACTTTACTCATAACTGGAAGGAGAAGTGGATTCATGCCTTTTTCCAAATGCAAACTGACCTAGCCAGAATTTGAAGTTGATTTGTTGATTCTATTCTTTGTGTTGTTAACCACTGAGTCAGTCATACACCTTCACAAACATTTTCTTTAACTCTATAATAAATAGTTACCTTACTACCCAGGAATCTATTAATGAGTTCGATCATTTTGAAGTAAGAGCTTAGGTTAAACTTAACTTCATCAAATATACATTTTTTATTAGGTAAGTGTATATGATAAATATTCATATGAAGCACTGAAGATCTGTTCTACAGAATATACCTCCTCAATTGTATTCTGTAAAGTGAGGTGATGTGTTTGATGTTGGATTTAGTTCCACAGTTGCTAGAGGCTGGTATTCAAATCTAGGTAAGATCCTAGATTTTGAATGCTGATTTTCATAGCTGGCACACTCCTTTAGAAGATCATCAATGCATTCATTTCATGATTTTTAAATCTTAGTAAATATAAAAGTGAAGTCAGAAAATTCTTGTCTAAGTTTCATTTGAGTTGGTGATTTAATCATTTGATGTAGCCTTCTTTGGACTAATTTCTTCATCATTATTGTTTTGTTTTTCTCACAGCATCTCAGTTGAGTGCCTCCCATCTTTCTTTGGTTCTTAGGAAGGCTAGAAGTTCTACAGTCAAAAACATGGAAACACACAAGGAAAGGGATCCAAAGAAAATGAAATCCAATCAAGTCAGAAGATTGTATGATACTGGCAGATTTTATCAGTTTTTCAATAGGCATTTTTCAGTTTTACAGGAGTATCTGTCAAAGAAAATTAGAGCATATCATGATGACTGCAATTTTGCTATTGTTGTGCTTGATATTTGATATATACACTTTTTTGGACTTGTATGTTTGGTATGGATTATCGCTACTTATACATATTCTGTATTTAAGTAAGTCCAGCTTGGACACACTACTTTCTAAGTCAAATAAAACTTCAGATACGTTATACTGTGTGCTTGTCTTCTCATTACAATTTATTTGACTTAGAATCAACATCGTCGACCCTGACCATATCACAGCTGTTGAGCAATGGATACATTGGATTTTAACATTTAAAAACTTTGTAGAAACCCTGTTGTGCACTGCAATGGATACAACACCACATGAAATGTTTTTACCATTCTAATGTAGAACTTCACATGGAACCTCACTCCCCTCATGGCTGTTGCAACCTTCTAAGATGCTATGTTGAACACAGTAAAAATGACCTATGAGTAAACAAAGTCAAATTAATACAGGCAAACCAATATTACGTGTTTGTGTGGCATTTTAATGGGAGATGAGATACTGTGTTGTTAAAGAATTTGGCCCCATGTGGAAGTAACCCCCCCCAGAGAAATCAGAAACAGAATCACTGGACCAACATGACTTTAGTTCTGACGAGGAAATAGCACTTAAAAAATCAGTCCCCTCTGAAATGGACACCACTATTTCAAATTCAGACTCAGAGTAACTTACAAATCAAAGAAGACATAAATACTTCAAATTGAATTCAAAACCAGGTAAGCAAGACAAACCCGGGACAACAAGCTAAGACGAGTCAATATCAAAGGCAGTTGTCAACTACAAACCACCACCATGTCCTCAAAGGACCTGCAGGAGACCCTTATACATATTCTGTAAGTAAGTCCAGCTCAGACATGCTTTTTTCTAAGTCAAATAAAGCTTCAGATAAGTCATACCTGCATTCATCTTCTCTCTACGGTATGCAAAAATCAAACATTATCAAATTAATTTATGCTTGAAATGATTAAATGAATTCTCTTTTGGGCTGAAAAATAGCCCAAAAAACAAAACAAAACACAATTAGGGGTTTTCAGAAGACTCACTTAAAACCTGTATACAAGTTTCTGGAGGTAGAGACATTTCAAATTAATTTGGATCTGAGTTAAAATGAATCAAATTCATAGACAAGAATTCGCAAGAGCAGATATTCAGCTGTTGTTATTATTACAGGATTGGTATGCTTGTTCTTGTTTTGTATTTCCTCTTTTCTGTTGGTGTGTTCTCCAGCCTTCCTTTGACTTATTGTTCCCTTCATAATTCTTTTTTTCTTTGTGGAGAATTCCAGGTCCAAATCATAAAAATTTGTGCCGTTTGGACCTGGAACTCTCTCCAAGAAAAACAGGGGAAAAAGGAGGTAAAAGATTCGAATACAAACTCTCCAATTTGACAATGAGACAAAACATAAAAGAAAGATGAAGAGATTAGTGTGAAGAAGTCATGAAAAGATAACAAGAAAAAACAATTCAGGAATAAAAGAAGAAAACAAAAACAAAAGAGAAAAAAATCAAATCAAATGTGGTTTGTGAATTGTATGAGATTTATTTCAGAATTATTTACCCTTTTGTTGTCATGAAGTAGAAGTGTTCTAAAAATAGTCCATGCGTGCAAGTGTGTTATGGAAAGATGAGCTTCAGAATCCAAGAAGCAATATCAGAGGTGATGAGGCATGAACCCGAGCTGACATCAAACATCTCCAGTAACTGGTTCAGGTTGGGGTTGTTTAGCTCAAATGGCGCCTTCATGAGAAGAAAAAGAGAAATACAAGAATCAGCCAAAAAGCAAATTCTCATTAACAAGGTGAACAGTAGCACAGAGAGAGAGAGAGAGAGAGAGGGGGAGAAAGAGAGAGAGGGAGAGAGCAAACATGGATAAGCTGCATGTATCTATGCCCAGGGGGTAAGATGGATTTTTCAAGTTGACTAAAAGAAGTGAATCATTATCTCAAGGGAGAAAATAGAGTTTGGTTTCTTTTGGGAGAATCTTTAACAAACACGATCATCATATTAAAATACAAGATGAATTTGAAATAAAGAATTCTCTTTCATTCAGTTTAGCTTAGTTCGGCATACTGTCACATCTATGGGGTACCCAATGAGGATTAAACTCACTACTCAGTAGTAATAGGCAACCAGAGTAGCCCATTATCCATTACCCCATTCCAAGGCATTCAAATCGAAGTAAATATTTTAATGAAAATAAAATCTGTAACAGGGTGAGAATAAATAGATGTACACATACACACACACAGATATGCATGCTTGAACACATACACAGATATGTACACACACAGACAGACATACCCAAATGTATACACAAAGTTTATGTGCGTGTGTGTGTGTGTGTGTGCTTTAACCCTGTATGGAATTTGAACAGATGTATGAACTGAATTTTGTACAGGCTTTTGCTGCTATTCTTTATGAATCAAGGAGACTACTAAAAAGGAAATGGTAGGAACTAGGAAATCTGTTTTTTGTTTTTCTTTTTTTTTAATCTGTATCACCCCATGCAAGGCAGTAGAGCTACTAAGACACTAAGGTTTACTGGGTATGGAATAATTAGGAACAGCAACATTAATAATGAGTAAGAAGAGAAAAGAGTAATCAGGAGGACAGCAGATAGTGATTAAGACTGCATTTAAATTTTTGCAGATTAAAGTTGGAATGAGAAGTGTGAGAAAAGAAACTGTCAGTATAGAACTTACGACTACATCTAGCCAGCTCAACTGTAAATTGATGAGATCTCAACCCCAGTCTAGTAGTGCACTTAAATTCAAAAAGTCTAGGTACCTTAGCAAACTGTCCATCTAAGTAATTATTGTGAAAGTATTTATTGAAACAGTGCAGGTCTGCAACCTTACAGCAATGGAAAAGAGACTGAAGTCAAGATGGCAGAACAGGACTAATAACGTTGCTGATTCTTCTTTAGATCTTATCAAAGAGCTCAAGGTAAATATCAGGGGTGCCAGACCATATCTGGCAGCAATATTCTAAGCATGGATGGATGGTAGACTTGCAGATATGTAAAATAGATTCTGGAGTGAAAAACTGTCTCGCACAATACAGTGAAGTGACTTTCTTAATAGCTGATCTAGCAATGGATTCAATATAGTCTTTCCACTTCATGTCAGCTGAGAACATGAGCCTGAGAAGAATATAATTTATTTTCTTCATCAAAGGCTCAATGCTTTTGGTTAACATCTTGTAAACTAGGTCTTTATAAAACCTATAATATCACAGATTATTAGAGCTTAGAATATGTGATGATTCTTTCAATTGTATTATTCTTAAATGTTACTGTAGTGATATGTAAATGACTGACTAACTAGCATAGCTGAAGCATAGAGTATATAAATGTCCAAGTAGTAACAGTTACTCACTATTATTTTATTGAGAACTTGCTCAGTAAGCCTAGCAGAGAAGTGAACACCATTTATGAGCCTTTGTTCAGGAAAGAACAGATATTTAGTTTAAGGTTCCAAAATTTTACGGCCATCTTGTCCTACAGGACAATAGTCAAGTGTAGAGCATTTCAAATATTTGGTGAAACTTATTTCAAAAATAAAAATATTGAGATATTAATCAAACCAAATATATAATTCAAGATGTATACTAAAAGAAATAATTCAATGAAAAATAATTAAAGAAAGAATGGGCAAATTAATTACACTAATATATCATAATATACAAGATTGGAAAGTTAGTTCAAAATTCCAAGCAAGTTATCAAATTCAACAGGCACCTGAAGAAGATTGGAGAATACAATGACTGAAATGTGACTATAGCAACTAAAATGGAGATAACAGTTTGAATAAATCAGTGTGTAATAATGATAATTTCTCATTTCAGAAACTCAAAAAAAAAAAAAAAAAAGGAGAAAAGAAAATTGCTTAAAAAAATGAAAAAAAAAAACAGCTTTTAAAAATGAAACAATTTCAAGTAATTTGAAAATAAGCTGGTGCAACTTTTGAAACTAAAACCAACAAAATGTAAGTCGATCCTAAATATAGATTACATCAAAATTAGACCATTTAAAATGATCTATTTGTGAGTCAGGTTTCTTATTAGCAAGCTCTGGCCTTCACTATCCACACATGGCAAAAAATATCTATCATATGTTTTTACTCCTCTATTTGGTGGTAGTCTTTACAGATCAACTTAGTGCTTATTAACCTGGGTGGGTTAGGGTTAGCTGAAGTCACTGAAGCATGTCTGGTTTTCTACAATGCTTTTCAGCAACTATTCACAAAGAGAAAACATTTTGTTTTTGTAAGAGAGTAAATAAAGATCTGGAATGTTAAATCAAAACAGTTGAAGCATGAATAGTTATCCTAAAAAGGGAATGTGAGAGAGAGAGGGGGGAAGAGGAGGGGATAAAGGCAAAAGGGAGAGAATAAGAGAAAGAATTGCTAAGAAACATAGAGAAGAGAGAACAAGAAATAGAGAGAGGAAGAAAATAAGAGAGAACTATTAAGAAAGATAGAGGAGTATAAGAGAGTGGGAGAGGTAGAAAAGGGGAGAAGTAACAGAAAAAAAGAAAGAAAATAAGAGAGAGAAAATATCTAAAGAAAATAGAAAAGTAGAGAAAAGAGTGGGGAATGTAGAGAGAGAGAGAGAGCAAAAAATTAGAAGAGACAGAGTAAAAGAATACTACAAAGAAAAAGCAGAAGAGAGAAAGAGAGACAGAGAAAAGAACTGAGAGGGGATAAAGCTAGAGAGTGAGAAAAGAGAGAGGAATAAAGATAAGTGGGAATGAGACAGGAAGATTCAGTGAAAAATTGAGAACCAAGTGAATAAAAATGATGCTGATCAAAAAACAGTGATAAGGAGAAAATTTTACAAGGAGATAGAAATTAGTTATTTATTCCAACTGAGTAAGTCAAATGACCATTTCATTACAATTTTAGCTTCTTGACCAGTGGTCATTTTCCCTGTACAAATATAAATGAAAATCCTTTGAATGAAACTAAATCATAACAAAATGTTCAAAAATTGTATTGGTAGCTCAATTACAAAGGAAATAAACAAATCGCAAACCCAAACTTAAAGATCAAGAAGCAGAAAAAATGTCAAAATCATGAATCGCAGGTTCAATGTCAAAAATCCCAATATACGTAAGCAGTCAGAAATCCAACACACAAGACAATGGTTACTCATAAGCTGATGGACATAGATAGAAAAATAAACTACCTCACAATTTGATAATACCTAATGCTTTTATTGACAGAACAATTTTTTTCATTGGTCAACGGTTGAAGAAGACAGACAATATTAGCATATCTGAGATGCATTTATGGCAATAGTTGCCACCGACGTATTTCTATTTTGGTTATTTTGTCTTTGGCATATTGTACAGAACACATATGCCCTTTTTCTCCAGAAGTGACTTTCTCTTTCACCACACAAAATCAATCATTTTTCCCCCCTCATTTTTCAATCAATCAGAACTTCATCAATCACTTATTGGTTGGCTGTTCTCAGTCACCATGTATTACCATGAGACATCTATTTCTTCAGATAAATGAAAAGACACTGAAGGTGCACTGCATCATTACACCAAAGAAATAGCCAAATTAATACAATCACAACTTGTATGTGTGTATCCTTACTTCAAAAACAAACTTATGTCCAATATTACTCTTGTGCAAAGACAATTAAATAACCTCCCATTTCTTGATTAAATACTGATTCTCTGTTTATGAGAAACAATATCATGGGATTTATGAGGCAGATAAAAATATCCAGCATTTTGTAATTAAATCTTTTACACAAGTATCATATTTTGCAGTATATAAGAGATTTGTTTTGTTTTTTGTTAAATTTATCTTGTGTCTGACACATTGAAGATGAAGTTTAGTATCTACAAATTTCCTCCAGTGAAGACTGAGTCAGGCTTTAAAAAATATACCTCATTTTTCCAACATATTTTATGATAAATTTAAGCTATACTAAATATGCCACAAAATACAGTAAATTTATATCAGTTTCATTTTTCCTGGTGTTCTATGATCTTATTTCAAAGAAATTTTGTCTTCTATCATAAAAGTTTTGATTCATTGATCTCTTGGAGAAATGTTTTGATATGTTTAAATTGTTTAAACTGCTGACCAGAGAAGGAGTGTTGGCTGGAATGAAATAAATGATCATTAGGAAAGTGACAGGCCTGGTGAATATGTCACATGCAGAAGAACTTCATACCACAGCTCCATGAACACATGTTGCATTACATTTGCAACATGAGGATGAGTATTGAATTCCTACCAAATTCATAAGTTAAAAGACGAGCTTATGTGATACAAATTGCAGATGACTTTGATAAAGTTGAAATAAAGAATCCATGTCAGTACATTCATCCTTCTTGTATATGGGGTTCTGTTACGTTCATTATCAAAAGCATGTTCAGTGGACATACAAGCATCAAAACTGAACCACAGATTCATTGGAAAAAGCTTTCCTGGTAAAAAAAAAAAAAAATGAAAATTCAAGATAATGATGCCATGTCAAGCTACAAATTTGACAAAATACCCTTCTATCAATCTTTGTATAACTGTATATACAATTTTCCACCAGTTAATGGAAGTTAAGAAATGATGAGCCTGTTCAATACTTAGATGAGTGGTCACTTAAGAACAGTATGTTTGCAAAGCAACATGATGCTTGTACCAGAATAGGCAAAAAAATCACATAGATATATGAGAGGCTGCTGAAAAGTTCAAGATATGATATATATAGTAGATATATATAATAGATATATGATATATAAAATATATTGTAGATATATATAATATATGATATATGAAATATCCAAGATATATGATATATTGTAGATATATATAATAGATATATGATATATGAAATATCCAAGATATACGATATATTGTAGATATATATAATAGATATATGAAATGTTCAAGATATATGAGGGGCTGCTGAAAAGGCCTTCTTCTATATGCTATGTCTCATCAAGATGTAGTCAATCATAGATCTCCATAGCTTCCCACCTTTTATAGTGATAAGCAATGTTTAATTTTTTACCATCCTGTTTTGATCCAATTCTACCATCCATTTGCACAAGCTCATTATGTGGGTTACTCTGTGCCTCTTGCCTTCAATATGTCCTGTGAGTGTTAAATTGTCCAAGCTCTCTTTCCTCATTACTCATCTCAGATACTTCAACTATATCTTTCTGATTTTAAGCATAGTGTCTTTCTAGTTTCCATTATCTTTCAAACCTCCTTGCTCACATGTTCAGTTCATAATATTCTTCTGCCAAGTGACAATCACTACACACACACACACACACACACACACATAACTATCTACTTATTTTATATCTGAGAGTCATATAATTTGGATCCTGTTTTGTGAGTATGATACTTGTGTATTTCTCATTAGTACTAAAAACCAGGCTATCAAATGCTAATCTTCAAGCATGTAAGCCCTCCCCTGCATATAACATTGGTGTAATTCAATCTTCCTACTTCAATTGATCATATTTTAAGTGTCTGTTGTATTAAGCTTAAGATATATGTCTACCAGCAGAATTACCACAGTTTGACAAAATACAATATGATAAATCTATTATTATTACAACTGTCGTGTTTCTGGGACGTATTCCACAGATTTTCAAATCCAGCATTGTTTACGTGATTAGAAATGTATCCCTTGACCTACTAAATGTTATTTAAGCAAAAATCAATTCCAAAGAATACGTTTTTCCCTTTATTCCTTATGTTATGCATTAAGCATAGCTGCTATAGTTGGAAATGTTTGGGGCCAGATAGCCATTGCCATAATAGAAGACATGAAATAGAAGAGGTTAACAATATTCTAACATAGTTACAAATATTCCATGACTGTATGGTAGTGGTTTAACTGTCTACAGCAGGCAAATCAAGAATGAATTCCTAAAAGAAGAAAGTTTTTTTTTAAAAGCCACAACAGAAAGATTTAATAACAACAGTCGAAGAAGTACACATACAAGGAACAAATACTGTAGAGATATTTAAGAATCAGAACTTCAAAGAATCTCTACATAATTAGTGGAAAGAATAAAAGAATGAAGGAATGAAAGAATGTTTATGTCTGTGTGTCCAGGATTATAGAATGTTCATTTGTTAATGATGATTATATAAAAAGAAAATGCAACTGAAACAGAGAGTGAGAGTTTATAAAAATAATAAAAACAATATAGAACTGTTTTGCTTCTTGTGGAGGGTTCAATGTGGTAACCCACTGACATTTTACTTCATGTTGGTAAGCAGAAAAATGAGAGAGAGAGAAATTTGGCATGCAATGGTTTAATTACTGGCAAGTGACCATCATGCCTTACTCAACCCAGACCTTGAGTGGAATACATATATATGATCCATCACTAAAGATACTGAAAAAATGGTTGTTTCATTGTTGTTTTCCAATAAGTATCTAGCCCCCCCTGCTATAATCTATTGTTACAAGAGCCAGATCAAAGAAAAATGGAGTGTTACTGCCATATATAGAATGGAGCAGCCTAGTCCTCACTTGCCTGTCTTGATAGAATTCAAAAGCCTCTTTTTGGCCTTGTGGATGATAAATTATCTTCCACCCTACAACCTCTTTCCCACAGACTAAATGTTGCAAGCCTCTTGCTACTCTATTGCTATTTCTATGGAAAGTGTCCTGACAAGTTACATTCCTTGGTCTTCCTTGGTTGTGTCACTTGAAGAAGGCCAGAGGAAATAATGGCTGAAACACTGTGAGTAGAACAACCAAGATAAGCATGCTGATTCAAATAGAAAAACATATAATACTCTCCTTGTTTGCCAATGCATTTAACGCAATACTTCTGTGTAGATTGAACATTATATAATAATGTTCCATATCGAAATAGACTGAACATTATATAATAATGTTCCATATCGAAATTCATCTAACAATTGTATCAATCTATAAAATTACTGATTCACAGATAATTATATTCTTATTTAAAATATTATGACATTGCATGATTTACCTTGAAGAGTTTTTCTGCTTTTGGTTTCAAGAGAACCTGAATGTCTTCAAGAATCAGGAAAATCTCTTTCTGAAAAGGAAAAAAATAAAAACAAGTGAATTAACAAATTAACACAGATTATATATATATATATGTGTGTGTGTGTGTGTGTGCACGTGTGCAAAAATTTCAGATAGAGTATATCTTTAAAAGGACAATATGAATAAAGACAAAATGAAAACTTAGCTGACATGTTTGAACCTCTGAGGGATTTTATCAAGGCAAATATATATATATATATATATATATATATATATATATATATATATAAATATCAGATATCACACATTGAGCGTTGGTGTTAATAATATAGTGCTCAATGTAACAGAGCTATGAAGTATATATTAATAAATATACATATTGTATCTTACTTGTAGCATGACTTGGAGTTTCATGCACAACATTGCTACTCACCACTTGTAGAAGACTGCATTGTACATGAAACTCTGAGTTGTGCTACCAGTGAGGAATAATATATATACATATATATATATATATATATATATATATATATATATATATGGTATCAGATTTACTACCAAACTAATGAAGCTCTAATCCCAGAGAGGCCTCTGAAAGAGATTCTTTTTAAAAAGTGAATTTCTCAACAAAATCAATATTTTTCTTAAGTGTTTTGTATTAAAATAAGGTCATATTAATGATAGAATCAGACACCAGTGGGTTGAAGTAGATAACGTTGACCTTAGAATATGCTCTAATACCCATTTCAAGTGGAATCAAAATTCCCCTGTAATAAATTTTTTTTTTTTTTTTTTTATTTCAAACCAAAAATCTGATGATGCCTACAAAAAACCGTTAACTCGTGTCTATTATTTAATAGATTATTATTATTCAGAAGTTTAATTTATATAATTTATATAACTTGTTTAACAAATAACCCAATCATCAGATTCATAGTAGAAATTATTAACTACAAACTTGCATACAACATAACACCCTTCATAATCCATAGCCCAAATTAGTAGTTTAAACACCTTACATAAAAGATAACCCTTTATGAAGTCGTCAAAAAACAAACGTTACGAAAGTCTCTCTTTTTATATGCACAATTCCCTTTCATAATAAAATAAAATAAAATAAATAAATAAATCTCCATAGACAAGCCAACTTGACGAAAAGCTTAATACATCTTCGTTTCATTTTTGACACCCTCACCTTCCCCGACTTGACACCTTGAAAGTATCTCTATACCGCTACTTATCATTAACACCCTACACTCGCCTACCCATTTTAGACAATTCGCCCTAGCTGTTACCATGGTGATTTTGATTTCAATTTTTAAAACAAGTAAATTTCAGATATACGTTATTCCAACAAAAATTTCGCTTGAAGATGGAACGGAGCCCTTTTAATTTCAACTCAATTTAATTTAAAAGATTATATTGAAGTTTTCGGCTCTTGTTTTGAAACATGAGACCTCTTATGTAGCGATTTGGAATCATATTTTTTAAATAAATAATTATATTTATGCTCTACTTTTGTATCGAGCACTATTTTTTAAAAATAATAACTAAAATACTAAGGAACTTTGGACTATTTACCTAACCAGTTCCTTCCTATTTTTTATATATCTTCACATATATATATATATATATATATATATATATATATACAGTATTTGATAGGTAAATTGTTACCATTTATATTTTTAACTTTGCACATGTATTGATTGTTTTTGATTTTGTCAATTACACATTATAGTAGGGTCAGTTGGGCACTGTCTGTGAGAAAAAGAGCACCATTCACTCTGCTAGAAATTTAGTAATTGCATGCTGTACTGCTTAACATTCATGCCAGAAGTGCCAATACAAACATTTCAGAGTGTTTGGGTGCCAATCTGAGGATAGTGCAGAGAATTCGGAAAGATTTGGATGATATATCCAGTCAACAGCATTGTGTTTGGAGTGATCACTAGTGATGGCAACGTCATGCCTCCATTCATCTTCCAACAGAGCCTCAACTTAACACAGAAGTCTACATCAAGTGCTATGAGGAGCTAGTGCTGCCCAGGGTGAAGAAGGTGGCTGACAAAAGACCCTATGTCTGGCAACAGGATTCTGACCATGCCACACAAGCAGGAGAACCAAGTCATGGTGGTAAGATAATTTCTGGGACTTACATCTGGCTACCTAACTCCCCAAACTGCAACCAACTTGATTATTATGTATGGGGCACAGTTGAGTAAGTGACCAACAAAACTCCTTGTAAGACCAAAGATGAACTGAAGGCAAGGATTATGGCAGCATTCACCAACTTTAAACAAGGAGACTATCCAGAAGAGGTGTAAAGTTTCCAAAGTCGTCTGGAGGCCTTGGTTGAAGCCAATGATGTAATTTTGGTAAATATATCTGTTAAAATGAGATGTCAGTGTTATTTTCATTTTTGTGTAATTTTAGATGACAACTTATCCATTGCACCCTGTATATACAGTGTGATTCAAAAAGAATGAACCGACTTCATTACACAATATTTTAATAAGGAAAATCAATAGAAAACTCCAGCCAAATCACAAATATTCTACTCACAATCAACTTTTATTTCCTGTCTTACAAGTGTTCAATGTGGCCACCACCTGCAGCATGGGCAACATCAATGTGATAAGAGAATTCCTCCCAGACGCGTATCAGTATATCACGATCCACTGACTTGATCAGTGTTGTTATTCGATGTTTAAGGTCATCAAGGTTAGTGGGTAGCAGTGGAAAATAGACACAATCTTTTATGTATCCCCATAAGAAAAAATCACACACAGTAAAGTCTGGGGATATTGCAGGCCAAGCACAAAGAACAAAGTCTTGGTAAGTGCCTGAACAAGGTGTAGTCTGTAAGGTTTGAAATGTAGACATCCACTTAGCACACACTAGATAGTGGATTGAGAGATCACGAGTCTATGGCTAGCTTGATTTGTGGACTTTCATGGACTCCCCTCAAGCATAGCATGGATTCTTACCACTTGTTCCTCCAAAACTCGTGTTCGTCCTGGATGTTTTCCTTTACACAAACACCCACCCTATTAAAACTGTTTAAACCACCATTGAATGTTTTTAGGAGAGGGCAAAATCATGCTGCTCCATAACAACAGTAATTGAGAACATAGAATGCCTTTTGCTGAGGACTTGCCATTCCGGGGGGGGGGGGTAAACAAACAACTAAACATTGTCGGAGGTACGACGCAACTATAGCACCCCTGCGGCATCCATTCAAAACTTAGAAAACTCCTCTTTCAAATGGTCACTGACTCATTTCATGATGGTGCTTGAGAACTGAAGCAATGCGTCATGAAATTCTTTTTTAATAACCCTGTAATATAAAACACTATATATCAGGTATTCCCATAAGTTCTGTCCAAATTTTGAATAAAGAAAACAAGTGACCAAATGTTACATTTAATTACAGATTCAATCAACAATGTATTTTACCTGATTATCTATGACTTCCTTCCATCAATTAACAAGCTTACTAATTCCATTACTGTAAAATTCTTTTGGCTTTGATTCGAAGAACTCACAAATGTCAGTTTTAATCTCTTCCTGTGTTACAAAAGCTGTTTCTTCCAAATGATTCTGTAAGCTATGAAACAAATGCTAGTCTGAAGGAGCAAAATCGGGAGAATAAGGTGGATGAGGAATTTTCTCCCAGCCAAGTTCTTCAATCTTTGAGATGTGATTCTTGCTGTGTGGGGTCGCGCATTGTCCTGATGGAACATCACCTCTTTTCAATTCACTAGAGCAGGTTTTTTTTTCCTCAAAGCTTGGTTCAAACGCTCTAATTGCTGACAGTATATTTGAGCATTAATTGTTGCATTAGGTGGTAAGAATTCAAAGTGAATTATTCCTTGGCGATTCAACCAGATTGAAAGAAGAGCCTTTCCCCCTTGAAGTTCCCTTCTCGGCTGTGGCTGGGGTCCTTCCCCTTTACCAAGCCACTGTCTACGATGCTTAACATTTTGATAAAAGATCCATTTTTCTTCGCCAGTCACAAGTCTATCCAAAAAAGGTGAAACAAGTTGGCGAGAATGGAGAGAAGAGCAGATGTCAACTCGGGATTTGAGGTTGTTTTCAGACAATTCATGAGGCACCCATTTTCCAAGTTTAGGAACTTTTCCAAGTTGTTGAAGATGACGATGAACAGTTGTATTGTTTGAACTGAGAACCACTGCCAATTCCTCAACTGATAAAGCAGGATTTTCTTCAAGGGCTGCTTCAAGAAGCTTTTCAACAAACTCAACTGGACGTCCGGTTCAATCTTCATCTTCAAGGGTGAAATCTCCACCTCTGAATTTTGCAAACCATCTTCTGCAAGTTCTTTCACTCACACATTCCTCTCCATAAACTGAGTGAATGTTTCTAGCCGCTTTGGCTGCTGAGTTTCCTTTCTTGAACTCTTAAAGCATTATGTGCCTCAAATGATTCTCATGTTTAGCAGGGTTTTAATCAAACAAAATTTAATTTTATTGTTTTCTGAAATAAAATTTGATCAGTTTAAATGCATCTAAACATAAAAATAATGTTCAGCCCCATTAGACATTATAAAATACTCTGTAAATTTCGTTCATTTTAAAAAAAGGTAAAATTCGGACAGAACTTATGGGATGACCTATATATATATATATATATATATATATATATATATATATATGTGTGTGTGTGTGTGTGTATATATATATATGCATATATGTATATATAATTATTTATATATATAAGAAACACTTTATGTTTCTTTTTCCTCCACACTTATTGAGAAAGCTATTTCTTCATGAAAAGAAAACAAACACACTTTTAATGAATTTCTGATGATCATCCTATGAGCACTCAAAAATAAAGGCTGACAGAAAACTACAGGAGATCAATATGAGAACTTAGCTGTGGGAGAAGATATTTTTCAAAAATTAATAATAAAAGCAGGACATCTCTAAGTATCAGAAAATATGTTTTGTGGGATGATTACAAATTGCTGGAACCAGAACAAATTGTTGCTTGTCAGTCATTCTAACAGATTCAAAATATGAAAAGATTTCATGAAGAATTTTAATCAAAACCGAAATTGTTCTTTTATGATCGAATACACAAATAACTTAGATGAATAAAAAAAGTTGATTAGAAATTGCAAGAAACTTACACAGTTGAGCTGAAAGGTATTGTAAGGTGATGAAAAAACAGAAAAACTACTTTGATGACTGAGTCATGATGATATGAATAAAAGGATTTCTCGAAAAATCTCAAAAATATTTGTTTTAATCTAACTCTCTCTCTCTCTCTCCCTCACAAAATGCACAAAAAGACAGAGAGAGATTTTATGTATATTTTTATTTGATACACATTAAACATCTAAGTTCATTTCAATCCAATAAATTCCAGGAATGTTCTTTTCAAGTAATATCTTGTGTAATGGTCCTCTTGGCATCACACATGTTAAGGCAATTCTATGTAGAACTATTGTCTGATGTCCCCAGATGTTGCTGTTAATGCACACAAGAATTCCTCTTTGTACACAAAGGATAGAGAGAGAGAGAGAAAAGATAACCAGCATCTGGACATCAAATGCATAAGGAGCATAGTCAAAATGGTTTTCTCTGAAAAAAGCAGTGAGTGCTGAAAAGCAGCTAAACATTAACAACACATTCCAAAAGGATTGCATTTTAAATCTTTGCTCCATATTGTTATCAAATCAACCTTTTACGAAAGAGTTCACCAAATGAGAAAGATAAGTTTACTCAGCATGATTAAGGTAATCAAGTGCTTTAATAGGTTTGCCATGTCATCTAAACAATTCATGTTTATTTCTAATGAAGCCTTAAGATGGACCCAATGAAAGAAGAAGGAAAAAAATTGTTTAGCATTGAAAAGTTGAATTTAAACTTCTTAAATGAAATCCATCTAAGTGAGAAAAAGTATTGGTGTGTTGAATTGATATTTTTACAAATTGAATGAGACAAATAGCAAGATGAAATAATCACATTAAAAATTAAAATAATTAGCTGAATTTTTTATGTAGTTTTGTATATATATATGCGTGTGTGTGTGTGTATATATATATATATATAGTTGAAATTTTGGTATATTTATAGCAGAAGAGTGTTCAGTATTAGAGATAATGTGTTTATAGATAGAGACAGTGTAGGCATAGGAATCATCACTGCATGGTGACTGTCAGTTTCATGCATCATTTTGAGACTTGATCTGAAGGTCACGTTGAGACATGAAACTAACAGCCACCATGCCAGTGTTTATATATATATATATATATATATATATATATATATATATATATATATATAAAATAAAACAAATAGGAAATGTTTATCAATCTAACATGTTACACTTTTAATAAAGCTTTGTCTGAGAATGAGATATGGAGAAAAAGAAGAAAGAAATTCTGCTCTTTTTACTTTGGAGTTGTTTGATTTTTGTTGTTTAATCATATTTTATGTGTATTCAACTTTTTAAACCAATGTTAGTATAATTTGTGGCATTCCAAATTCTAGGAGAGATAATGATGAATCCATCCTAAGTTTCAAGAAAGTTATGGATTCCAAGCCTACCTGAAAAACTGTAAATACTGATTTATGTAAGTGTATAATAATTCTAGTTTGTCTATGTGGGATTCAGATGAGACCCTAATAACATTCCATCTTTGATGCAAGACTGTGATAGTCTCATAAACATCCGAGCTAGCTTGACTTCTCTCACTTGTGTATATATATATATATATATATATATATATATATATATATATATATATATAAATAAAAATATATATACATAAAATATATATATAAATATATAAATATATATATGTACATATATATATATATATATATATATACATATATATATAAATATATACATATAAATATATATAAATATATATATATATATATATATATACATAAATATATATATATATATATATATACATAAATATATATATACATATATATAAATATATATATATACATAAATATATACATAAATATATATACATAAATATATATATATATACATAAATATATATATATATACATAAATATATATATATATATATATAAATATATATATATATATATATATATATATATATATATATATATATATATATATATATATATATATATATATATATATATATATATATATATATATATATATATATATATATATATATATATATATATATATATATATATATATATTGATAAGAGTTAACTCTTAACAATATTAACTACAAACAAAGCCACAATGTGCATCCCTACTACACAGTAAGGCATACACATAATGCGCACACACACAATTAAGCTGAAAAATCGAATCATCCTGGATAATAGCTAAAGGTATAGCTGAAAGCACTCGGAAATATAAAACATTTGAACAGTTTTTACACACTCTTTATCCAGAAAAGAAAGCTCTCATTCGAACACAAGAAAAATGAATTAAAAAGCTTAATTGTCGTAACTTTTCCGTTGTTTTTAATGAAACATGCACATATATATATATTATAAATGTATTTATATATGTATGTATGTATGTATGTATCTTACCCAGAAGCCTTTTCTACCATTGGCTTTCAAGTTCTTTTTTTCTACACTGTGTTGTTGACAATTTAATAGCCATTACAACTATAATCTTTTTTTGGGGAGGGGAGGGATTTTCAAAAGTAATACTTTCGCACAACATTAATTAATGTAGATATTAGTGACTTTCCAGTTTTGATGCAATGCAAGATTACAGTTCATAGGATAGATTTACAGTACCAAGGCAATTATTATTAAGATGAAGGATTCTCTTGAATGTCAAGGTCAAAGCCTCTAGGAAATTCATTTATTTTGTAGAAAAGATCTGTTTTCTATAAATCTCTTCTATTTTTAATTAATATTGCTGGTTTCACTTTATTTGAATAAATCTAAGACTGGCATAAGGCCGCTTACATAAAGCATCCCCTCAGAATTGATTTCACAGTCTTCAGTATATTTACAACAGTTGTTCCTGATAATGTGAATAAGGAATAGATGAAAACCTAGTCATTGTCAAAAAGGTCATGAAACTCAAAAACTTGGAACATTTTGTTTTTTACTCAAGCACTTCAGTTATGCTCCATAACTTAAAGCAAAAGGAAAAGAGGTCTGTAAACAGATGGATGAATCCATTTAGGGCTTAACATCAGTAAAGAATTTTAGCAGTGAGATACCTTTTCATGGAGACTTAACCTACATTTTTCACCAACGTCTCACCCAGCCTTTGACTCTGGGTGTGCATTTCAAAAATGCAAAGATATGCGCCCTTATGCTATATATTTGGCATATTTACTGGGTAACCTGATTCTAATAGGCAGACAGACCCCTGACAGACAGCCTGGCCCCTGTCAGGCACCCTAACTCATCAGTGCAAGGACCTGGGCTTTTCATATTCCCCACACTTCAAAATGAAGCAACCAATCATTGAGTTACTGAACACACACACACTCACTCAGTCAATCAGGCTTAAAGGCAAGGATAACCTTGAAAAATATCTTCTTCTATGTACTGTATTCGTTCAGGATGTTGGTGAGCAGGGCTTTCCATAATTTCTTATCCTTGGTAGCTCTTAATAAAGTCAGTTTGCTATCTCTCTTAAACCCTGTTCTGCTAACCATTTATACCAGTTTGTTATGTACCTTATGCACTGCTTTCCTCCCCCTCTTGCCTTCAATATGTCCTGTGAGTTTTAAATTTTCTAATCCCTCTTTCCTCATTATGTGCTCTAGAAATTTCAACTGCCTCTTTCTGATGCTAAGTATAAGTGTCTTTTTCATTTCCGTTTTCTGTAAAACTTTGTCATTGCTCATATGTTGAGTCCGCGGTATTCTCAGCATCCTTCTGTAGAACTACATTTCTGTTGCCTGAAGTCTCTTCTTCATCTGTGATGAAACTGCCTAGCATTCACTGCTATCTTAATAGACAAAAGCATAGACAAGAATTCATAGATATGAATATAACTATAGCTACGGACAAACTGAAACTGATAGATAAAAAGACAGATGAGGTATATACATATGTATGAACTTAGATAAATAGTGCAGAATGGGAACAAAGTGATAAATATATGCAGAGATTTATTCAAACCTAGATATGAACATTCAGGTAGATTAATATGAACAGACAAGCAGAGAGAAATAAACTCAGGTGAATATATTAATTTAAAAAGAGATATAAAATTAGGTAGCAAAAGAGAGATGCAGATTTTATTAACAGGATCACATAAATATATTTATCTATCAATAAATTGAGATAGAAAGATAGATATTTAGATCAATATGTTCATATAAATCAAGTAAGATATAAAGTTAAATATCGGGCCGACTTAGAGCAGTAAACATATCTTCAGACACATAGAAGCATAAAGAGACACACACACACACACACACACACACATGTAGCATTATAGTCAGAGACTCCTACCTACAGATAGATTTAGCAGTAATCCTTTTTCACTATCCAGATATACAATAATTGACAAATGCACACTTATGTAAATACACACACAATTATATATACAAGCAAATACATATTCTATATACATATACACATTCGATCACATGCTTTGTAAACTTAGTTAAACTTAGTTACCTAAGGATGTTTTGTTTGGAAACAGAAAGTTTTCTAAAGTTATTTCTTTGTTTTGAATTTGTGCAATTTAATTAGAATGTCAAAGAATGTCATCTGTAAAGTTGTGATAAAAAAAAGTAACATTCAATATATGTGTGAATAACAATATTTCATTCCAGAAGAAAAAATACATACATACATACACACACACACACACACACACACACACACACACACACACACACATATATGCACACACACATATATTTATAAATGTAAATGACAATAGGAAAGTTGTAATAGTTGCCAACGCATTTCATCCAATGTGGATTTTCTCAAGGTAAAAAAACGAAATGAATTTATTTAAACAAATAGTGCATTATTACATGAAAACAGATACATAATACTACCGACCAACTCTGTCATGTTCACTATCCAGAATAACCTATCTCATCTAAATAATCTTAGAATAGTTACAAACACTTCCAAAACCATTATGGATATACTTAGATCTTCAAACACTAATAGCAATAATATTTCTGAAACAGGCATTTATAAAATAAATTGCCAAAACTGTTCCTCCCAATATATTGGAGAAACAAGTAGAAATTTAAAAAAACACATTTATGAGCACAAAAGAGACCTCACAAAAAACAACTTAACTAATGCTCTAGTCATACATAGAAATAAATTCGACCACAATTTTGATTTTAAAAATGCTACACTCAAAAAAAGAAAATAACTCACTCAGAAGGAAAATCCTAGAGAGTGTTGCCATTGAATATTACCCAAATATTAATCTACACTCAGGCTTTTTCCCTATTTCACCTTTCTTAACTGAATTACTACTCTTCCAAACAAATGTACACAACAATATTGTGAAATCAAAAGAAAATTGTTGAATCTGTCAACACAACAATAATAACAATATCACCACACGTGACAGTAATTGATGTAATTTTCAGTTAATAGTATGAAAATAGTGTTCTCTAAATTCTTCCAGTTGCTAAGGACATTTTGTTTTTGTTATTATTAGTTATTTTGTTTAAATAAATTCATTTCGTTTTTTGCCTTGAGAAAGTCCACATTGGACAAAACACGTCGGCAACTCTGAGAAATTTTCACACACACATATATACACACACATACAAAGTGATAGTACCACTATGACAGAAGGGGATACTGGGAGTGAAAGTGAATGAAAAGACTTTAGAAGGAACTAGAAGACCAATCCTAAACAGGGAACAAGAGATAAACTTCTACTCTTCCGACTGGGGAGGAGTATGAACCGTACAATAGATGAACCTATCTATTTCTATTATGTATGTGTGTGTGTGTGTATATATATATATATATATGTGTGTGTGTGTGTTGACCTCAGTGTATTTTTTTTAATCATTTCACCCCAAGCAAGGCAGGAATGCCACTAGTACACAGGGGGCAACAAAGAATGAAGGTGAGATAAAAAAAACTAGGTAGTGGGGGGAGGATTGAGGACAGGATAAAAGATGAATGGGCTTCCAAAAGATAGAAGATGACAATTGACACTGCATTTAAATTTTTGAAGATTGTAGTTGTCAGTGAAGCAAGTAAACAGAAGGTAGTTCCACAGGTGGGAAGTATGAGAAAAGAAACTGTTGGAGTAGAAGTGGTGGTTACATTTAACTATTTCAACAGTAAAAGGTTGGTATCTAGATGCCAATCTAGTAGCATGCTTAAATTCATACAGTTGGGACAACAGGAAAAAAGCTTGTCAGATCAGTTGTCATGAAAATATTTTGTAGAAAAGACAGAGATGTTGATTGTTATGTCCACATTACCAATATCCCCAATATTGAGAATTCTGCCTTTATAAATATACCCAATTTTAAACAATATATTTTTCTAGTGTACAAAATTTCATTAGTGCAATAGAAGCAGACATATTAAAAAGAAATTCATAAAAAAAAAAAAACAATTCATAATAAAAATGATGGCTAACAAAAAATATATATATTGCTTTAAAATTATAATATCAAAATATAATAAACAGCTAATCCAGTTTATCAGTCACCTCTCATCAGAGCAAAAATCTAAGATGAAAAAAAATTGCATATTAAACATATATTTAAATTGTCCACCTTTCCCTTGTTAATATTGGCTGGTATGTGCTGGTTGATCCAGGCTTCCAACCTTTGACCTTCTTCTGCCTACATAGTCAGCATTGCACTGGCATCTGAATTTATAAATTGCAGAACTAATATGATGGGTTGGCAGAACATCATTCCAGGTTGGGCACCAAAAACATTACATGGATTGCTGAAAAAATAACAACTTTTATGCCAACTGAAATTTGCTTAGAAAATCTTGCACTCACCTCACTAATCAATGATAAATGCAAATAGACAGGATATTTCTGGGGAAATATTTATAGGCTTACAAAATTGTCACATTTTTTTTTCCCTAAATGGTATCCATTCTTGCTCAAAACCTTTTTAATAAATTCAATTTCAGAATCAAATTTAGTTTCTGAGCATATGACCAAGACCTGTTGAACCAAGGCTTTAAGCAAATTGATTTTTATCAGTTTAGAACAAACAGAAACCCACCAAATATATAAAGCTGTAAATGTTGCTTTCCTGTATTCTGATGTAAGAAATCCTGTATTTGACTTGTTGTACCATGACATTCAATGATTTATGGAAAACCCTAGCCTCAACCTCGTTTTCAAACACACAAAGGGTGTCATCTACATATTGAACAAATATCTTATAACATTTGTCTGGGATTGTATAATTTTTTTAGTCACTGTGCCCATATTTTGTCCTTGATTTTTGGCTCTGATGAAAGAGGACCTATAAACCAGTTTAGTTCTTTTTAATTGTTATTATATTTAGGTATGACCATTTTATAGTAACATATTTTTTGTTAGTCCTCATTTTGTTATGAATTGTTTCTTTTGAACGCACTGGAGAATGTTGAACAATTTCTGTAGTGATACTAGCAAATTAGTATGCATAATTTGTATAAGCACAAGTGAACACTCATATAAGTGTCACTGAGAATAATGAAGGGTAGTACGAGTTTAGCGGGGGCACCTCGGCGTGGTGTAATGGTTAGCAAGCTTGTCTTGCTGGATCAGTTATTACTGAAAAATTGAGTTCGATCCTCACTGGATGCCCCATGCTTTCAGCCTTGTGCCACATCTAAGCTTCGCTTGGAAAATCTAAATAAGGCTGACGATATTCAGTCATCCCCCCACGAGGGTGTCATGTGGCACAAGGCCTTTTTAACGTGGGCATTCCCGAGCCATTAGGCTCGGCCAAAAAATAACCCATTTGAACCCGTATAAGCGGGTTCAGGGCCGATTTACCTCCCGAAGGGAGACTCCGCCCTGTGGCGTAGCCTCCTTCGGGTTCCTCCCGCCCGTAGGAAGAGAGTTCAAACCGAGCAGTCTGTTCAAAAGTGAACTACTGACTGACTAAATAGGGCTGACTGGTTCAGTCTGAAGTCGGACGACTGGCTGATCGGTTGAACTCTCTGTCTTCGGGCGAGGAGGAACCCAAATGAGTTTACACTGAAGGGCGGAGTCTCTTTCGGGGAGGTAAACCAACACAGAACCCATTTATACAGTTCAAAGGGCATATTTTTGGCCGAGCCCACAGGCTCAGAAATCCCATGTTAAACCGACCTTGTGCCACATGATACCCTCGTGGGGGGCGGCTAAATACTAGTACGAGGTTAGCGGCTGATTAGTGCTAACCTCTACTTCACAACAATGGTGTCGCCGATAGGATATCAATTGTCTCTGGAAGATCCAGATTTTGTGGATACATGGATTTGTTGTTTCTCTGCCACTGCGAGAACAAAAAAGTTGAAAGACAACAAGGAAAAGGGAGGCGAAAATGAAATCATGGATTTATTTTTCGCTGGATGCGAGGCGATAATGAAAGTCTCCACCATGGCATATCCCTCAAATTTGGAAGACCTGACTTTTGAAAAAATAAGTCAGATTATAAGAAGAAATATGAGACCCAAGAAAAGGATGGTAGTGGCAGAAAGAACGAAATTCATGTCGATGAAACAAGAAATTGACGAACCAATTATAAAATATTCACACTATGAAATGCAAGTAAATATTGTGAATTTGAAAAACTTGGACAAGACGAACAGACCATTGAAGAGGACTTGATTCAATTAAGACTAATTGAAGGTATGTTTAATGCGTCACACCGATATAAAATAATGGAACAATTACGAATAGGAAATATGTCTTTAAATACATGTATTGACTTTATGCAGTAACAAGAACTAATACAGAAATACAACCATCATAAAAGTCAGACCAGCGAGCAAATATTCGCTGATACATACATGTTAAAGAAGATAAAAAAAAGTGTTTGTATTGTGGATGTGAACATGAAATAAAAAAGGAAAAGTGTCCAGCATTTGGAAAAACTTGTAATAATTGCTTAAAAAAAAAACACTTTCAAGTAGTGGGTAAATTAAAAAAGAAAAACATTGACAGAATTGAAGAAAACGACACCAATAGGGAAGTTTTTATATTAAAAAATAAGAGTATAAAAAAAATTGAACATAAGAAAAAAGACATTATAGTAAAGGTCAAAATTAATAACTGCAATTTAGATATGCAAATGGATACTGGTAACACTCATACCAAAAAATTTTTGGGAACACATTGGAAAGCCATCTTTACGAAAGAGCAGTTTACAACTCCACCAATTTGATGGGTCAGTTATAAAAAACATGAGGATACTTTGAAGGTTCAAATTTGAAGTAATACCTATAGTTGTTACAAGTTGCAAAAAGAACCACAGACTTATTGGAAATGATGTGCTTAACATAAATTCTACCAAGTTAATGAAATAAAAATGGAAAAAAACTAGAAAGTTAAAAAACTATGAAGCAAGTTTAAAAGCAAAAGAAAATGTTTCCCCCTCTTATTATGAGGCACGAAAATTACCAGTCCATTTATTGCCATTAGTAGTGACAAAACTACATAAATTAGTAGAACAAGACCTTCTTGAACATGTTCCACCTGGAGGTAGCAAGTGGGCATCACCGATTGTAGTTTTGAGGAAAACAGATGGTGATTTACGTATTTGTGGAGATTACAAAATAGGAGTAAATCACAAGATATGCTCGGATTCATATCCCATACCCAATGTTGAACTTGCATTACATGCACTGGCAGGGATGACCGTTTTTTCAAAAATAGATTTAAAAACGGCATACCACCAAATACCAATAGACGAGAACTTCAAAGAAGTAACCACGATAAATACGCCAATAGGAGCTACTAATGAAAAGGAATTAAAAGAGAAAACTGACTTAGTCTTGAATAGATTAAGAAATGCTGGAATGACAATAAATGAGAAAAAACGCGTAAGCAATTCTAACAAAATATCTTTTTTAGTTTATTCCATTTCAAAAGAAGGTATATCACCAGACCAAGCCTTGATAGAAAAAATACTAAAAGTAGCTACACCTACAAGTAAAAAAGAACTGGAGTCTTTTTTGGGATTTGTAAATTTTTACAGGCAATACTTACCAAAATACACAGACTTGACGGAACTGTTTGCAAATTTAAGAAAAAAGAATGAGGAATTTATGTGGTCAGACGAACAGCAAAAAGCTTTTGAAAGATTAAAAGAAATTATGTCAAAGAAACCTGTAGTGAAAATGTTTGATCCAAAAAAGGACATAACACTCATTACAGATGCAAGTGAACATTCAATATCGGGAATATTATCACAAGAAGGACATCCGATATCGAGAAGATTAATGAACACTGAATTTAATTACTCAAACATAGAGAAAGAAGCATTGGCTATCGTGTGGACAACTACTAGAGCCCGACAATTTTTAATTGGAAAAAAATTTCTGTTAAGAAGTGATCATAGACCATTAGAGTTTATATTTAACCCAAGGAAAGAATTACCCAAAGTCACGACATCAACGATGGGCGATAAGATTGATGGCATTTGACTTTGATATAGAGTATGTCAAAGGAAATTCAATTCCACATGTGGACGCACTATCAAGATTGAGGTTCTACAAGGAGTCAAAACATAAAACAGAGGAAGAATTTGAAGATTCATTCCTACATTTGATAGACACTGATGTTTTATCTTTAGATAGAATGGCTGCGGAAACGAGACATAATCCAGTGCTAAGTAGGATAGTATCGAGCATAAGAAAAAACTCATGGGGAAATTGTTCTAGGGCGGAAAGACCCTATAAAGAAATAAGACACAAATTAACAATAGAACATGGAGTGATTTGTAATGGGGACCTGGTAGTTCCCCCAGAAACACAAAGAAAACTGATAATAGAAAGTGTACATGATGATATACACTGTGGAGTAGCGGCCACACAAAAAAGGATAAAATGAGAAGCTTGATGGCCGGGATATTCAAGAGATGTTGAGGAATATGTAAAAAGGTGCAAAAAATGTAAAGAATTAAGAAACTTTACACAAACCAAATTACATTTGTTGCCCAAAGAAGTGAAGCCATGGAGTCGTGTGCATATGGATCATGCATACATTAATGGAGTGGGACTCTTATTAATACTAGTAGACTCCTTTTCAGGTTGGCCTGAAATAATCCAGGTTACAAACAAGAAAAGTTCTACTATAAAGCAGATTCTAAGAGTCATATTTTCCAGAAATGGTGTACCAAAAACCTTGGTATCTGATAATGCACCAGAATTTTGTGATGAAGAACTTAATGTATGGTTAGAAAAAATAGGGTGTAAACCATATAAGACAACTCCACATCAACCTCAATTGAACGGACTAGCAGAAAGAATGGTGCAGACCATAAAAAAGGGACTAAAAGCATGCTCTCAGCAAAAAGAAAAAGTAGAAGTTAAATACCACATGCGGGAAGACTAGAAAGCCCATCAGCTTTAATGGGAAGACAGATTAGAGCTCCGCTAACAATGTTGTATTCTACAAATGAAAAAATGTGGTACAAAAAGAACAAAAATGCAGATCTGGAAAGGGCAGAATTTATAATGCAAAATGGCCACAATACAGCCATAATAAATAGAGAAAATGGCAATAATGTATGAGCCCATGCAGACCAAATAAGGACCCAGGGTGAAGAGGAAGTGCAAAACGACGAAGAAATGTCTTCAATTCCATCTGATAATGAGTTGGCAGAACAACCATTACAGAAGGAAACGTCAGAAGATGAAATAATGCAGGATGAAGAGGGCCAGAATGAGTCTGAAAGTTCGGACGAAGACCAGATAATGCAAGAAAACACATATGACTACAGCCTAGCGTGGGACAGATCTAGGTCTTCCATGGAAAGAAATACTTGAGAGAGAGAAGTAGAGCAAAGTGATGAAAATAACATGAGAAGGAGTACAAGATCTACGAGAGGAATAAAATCCTTGAGGTTCAGGAAGATGTAGTGATACTAGCAAATTAGTATGCATAATTTGCATAAGCACAAGTGAACACTCATATAAGTGGTCACTGAGAATAATGAAGAGTAGTATGAGTTTAGCGGCTGATTAGTGCTAACCTCTACTTCACAACAATTTCCATACCTTGGTAGCATACTAACATCAAATGCATCCGCTGAAAAAGACATTGATAACTGAATCAAGGCTGCCCATGCAGTATATGGTAAGCTATTAAAAAGAGTCTTTGGCAATTCTGGGCTAACACAAACCACTAAGCTCATGGTCTACTGAGCTGTTGTAATCTTGACTTTCCTGTACTGCACTCTATAGAAGAGATATCCCCAAATTTGAAAGATTCCATCAAATGAAACTTTGTCAAATCTCGTGGAACATGTGGCAGGATGAAGCTCTCCTCTGCACAAAGATGGAGAGCCTAGAAACCTTCATAGCTCCTTGCACAAATGCCAGACATCCACCGACCCAAACAAACTCTCTTTTCAGAGCTTGCATCTGGCAAGAGACCATTTGAAACTTCAGGTCATCAATTCAAGGATCAGCTCAAAAATACCTTGCTGAGAACAGAAATGGATCTGGTCATTTGAGAGATGGGAGATGCAGAAAGAACAGGAGATGGAAGCTGCAGAAAGAACCAATTGGAGAAGAGGTATCCACAAAAAAAAATCCTTAAAAACACCAGAAGGGATGAAGAAAGCCCAAAGTAAAGCCAGAGCTCTCCATCCTCTAAACCCTCCTACTTTACCATGTGGTGGCTGCAGACATCTCTTCAAATCTAACTCAGTTCACACAGAAGGAAATGTCTATGAGTGCCTCAATACTTGCCAACAAGTTCCACAAATGAGGACAATATTTTTTGTTAGACCTCATTTTGTTATGAATTGCTTTTTAACATATCTACTTTTATTGCTCTAGTAAATAGTATATATATATATATATATATATATATATATATATATATATACACACAGACACACACACGAGGGTATGTAAAAAATTAACCACACTTTTGGCATAACATATCTTTTGATTTGTTAAACTGCCTTTTGCTCATGTGTGCTTATAGTTGGTGCTATTGTGATCATTTGATTGAAGTTTTAGTTTGATTGTGCCTGTCTTCTTGCTGCTGTTACAGTGGAAAAATGCCAATAGCTGTGTGCACCAAGGACAAACAATGAGCAGTGATTCAAATCTTCAGGGAGCATGCTACCTTATTGACGATAACTCGCCAGTTTGCCAGTACCATCTCTTGAGCATGCTGAATCTTCTTATCAGTGGTAGAGGTTGATGGGTGTCCTGTTCCTTCTTTGTGCATCATGCTAGTCCAGCCACTTTTAATCTTCTCCATCCACTCTTACACACTTCTACAGCAGCAAGAAAACTGGCACAATCCAGCTCAAACTTCACCCCAAGCAATGCAATAAAGCCACTAAGATTCAAGAGATTACTGAGTGTGAAATAATCTGAGAAAAAAGAAAAACATTATTCAGAAGAGAGACCAGTAAAGGAATAGTAACTAAGAAGGCAGAAGATAACAACTGACATTGCATTTAAATTTTTAAAGATTAAAGTTAACTGGAAAGTAAGAGGCCAAAAGAGTTCCACAAATGAGAAATGCTGGAGAAGAGACCATTAGCATAGAACTTACGATTGCATCTAGCCATTTCTAGAAAAGGCACAGAGAAGCTAAATTATAGCAGTGAAAAAGTGACAGAAGCCAAGATGCTAGGTCATGACTGATAACATTGCAGATTCTTCTTTGATAGCCAATGGTGCATTATTGGTAGTAAGGCCTATTGTATTATCCTAACAGTTACTTTAGTACAAAAGAGAAAAGCTCACCAGAACAATTAGCATGAAAATATTTATAGAAAAGAGAGGGAAGGTAAATTTACCTACATTCCCCAAACAAGATATTTGCCATTCTTTAAAATAAGGATATATATTATAATCTGAAATTCACATGCTATATTACTTATAGAAACACATGTACACATATATAAATATAAACTGAAAATTCCCACATGATTGATTGGTTATTGACTTGCATATTAAATTCTGACATTGGGTATATGTGGATTTACTTAGGATATCATATGTTGACTGCAGCCAATATACATAAATTTAATACCAGGTATCACTTGACTTTAGTCAAAAAAAAAAAAAAGAAGAAAAGATGAGATTTCTGCTTTTTCTTTCATGAAACATAACCAATTTTATTCTCAACATCATGCATTATATCTACTATTAAGGTAATAAGCAAATAATATCCTGTGAAAATGAAAATGGGTCAAAATGAGTTCAATTCACATGAAGATTGTTGCCTTCAATTTTGCACAAATACCCTTGGGAAAGGCATGTAGCTGCCTTTTCTTTCCCACAGCTGGGGGTTAAATAGCAGGGCAGACTGGATACTTGATCTGTGGGTAGCAGTTACTCTAAGACAGTGATTCCCAAATGATGCAGCATGCCTCATAGGCACGGCGGAAGAGGATAGCAGGTGAGGGGTAATGTTTGAAAGACAATCAAAGATTTAGAAACTGAAAAATCATATGCCAAAAATAAATATGATTTCAAAATTTAAAATATTATTATGGATTACATGCATGGGTCCTAGTATAAATAGTTCTAAATAATTATTCACTGATTTTATCATTGTGATATTTTTGCATTATATCAAGAATATAGTAACTAGGGTCCGCATATTAGAGAGGAGAGTTATCAATGATAATGCTTGGACTTTAAATCCATGATTATCTCCCATTAACCCTCTCTCTGTCTTTAATATCTAGATGTACTTTTTATTGTATGAAATTTGGTGAGGTGTGAGCAAATTTTCATTCCAAAAATGCGACCCAGAGAAAAAAAAAGTTTGAGAACCACTGGTCTAGGAGAATGACGACTCTGAATTCAAAAACCATGGCAAAAGCAATGGAAAACTAAACAGTAGGTTAGACTGGGCTCTTTAACATTGGGTGGCAACCAGTCTGAGAGAAATAAAACTTTGAATTTCAAACCATAGAGAAGACAATGAGAAATCATTCCACTATCTTTTCTAGTAATCCATGGCAATTCATAAATAATAAAGAAACGGAATCTGTGAAAGCCATGATCACTTAAAGCCTAAAAGAAGATGGTATTAAAAAATAATTCATTTTTACTGATATTTACTTTCATCTTAATTGCAATTTTAACTGCTATAGTCTGTAAGGGGACAATATGCATTGGTAAAGAAAATTTTTGCTTTTGTCTTTATTCATATTTTCTTTTTACAGATATATTTTATTTATATCTGAATATTCACACATACACATTATATATATGAATGCATTCATATTTCAATATTACTACATATGCATTATAGTATATATTCTATATTCTTTAAAAATGTTCTAAAATATTCTTAAAGCTGTGTGGGTAAAGGTAAACTATATATATATATATATATATATATATATATATATATATGTATTTTCAAATAAGAGAGAGAACAGATGGAGTGAAAATCCACAGTTCATAGCATTTACTTTTTGAAAAGTTCTCAATACAAAGTAGAGCAAAATATTGTAATATTTTTATTATAAATGATTAAAATAAAACCATTTTACATTGCTACACAAAAGCTTTCATGTTTCAATACTATGATTGTATTTTGCCAGGCAATGGTAGATAATTTGTGATAAAAAAAATGATTCATTAGGGAAATTTAAAACCAAATCGTTACCTCTTTTTGGACGTTAAATGGTGGGGCATAAGGTGGGTATGTCTAAATTAACCAATTAAGTGTCAGATATACTTTAAAACAGAAAAAAAGTTTTAGAGGGTGTGTTATTTTACATGTCATGACAAACAAACGTGCAAACATGTCATCTAGCAACTGTATACAACATGGCAATGACAAATGTATTATGTAGATGTAGCCAAGTATGTTGTTCTGATTTGTTGAAGTAGGCATAAAGTTATCAGAAACAAATTATTTTAAAAGTTTTTTTATATTTAGGAAGCTTCTTAAAAGGGCCAGTAGATAAAATTAAAAATTTGGAACTTCCATATGTATGATGTTAATTATACTGAATAGACAGCAAAGTATGGCAATATTAAAGTTGAATAAATCAAATAAATAAAATACCTGTTTTGGATGGACCATTATATACTAATAAAACAATGGCTATAAACTTGTAATATGCAATTATTTTTTTAACTATATTTTAAGGTAAAAGATAGACAACACCGTTAATTCAATTTTTGGTTTAACAGTACTTTTTGTTAGCTAAGTTTATATGTAATTTTTCTTGTAAACACAGGAAACATAGATTATGTAAGGATTTACAAGTTCTAGTTTTTTTTAATATTTTCATTTTACTGTAGAGGTTTTGTTAACTTCTTTCAAGTACCAAAAATATTTAGAAAGGGACATCCTATTCTGGTACGTATTGTTGTTGCAAGACAACACATTTTGATACCACCTATTTTTAAAGGAATTTTTGATACAGCCGATATAAAACTTTTTTGTAATGGACAGTCATTAGTATTTCTACAATTACACAAGTTGGTATCATTATTGTTTACAGCAAACCAAAGAAATGAATTAACTGTGTTATTACTGGTATACTGTAATAATAATAATAATTATAATAATAATATAGGGAAAAGATTATTAAGTATTTCAATCTTATAAGGTAGATAGATAAAGTTGTGAAACATGAAAGTACCAGTCATTATCAGAGTACCAGCAATGATCACAAAGTACTTTGAAAAAGGGAATTGGAAATGAAGGGCAAGAATTGAGACAACAGTATTATCAAGAATACTGAGGAGAGTCCTGGAGCCTGAGGAAACTTGCTGTTACATACTCTCCAGTGTTAGCCATTGGTTAATACTGTTGTGAACATTCAGTGGGTAAGTTCTTACCTGTAATTCTGCTTCTGCATCACTGGTGATGTCACTTGAATTTAAGTTTGTATTGGGTTTAGATTTCCGCTTGACTCCACCAGTGGTTTTGGCCTGCTGGAGAGGAGAAGCAGTTTTCTGTTGGACTTCTTTCAGGTGGATGGTTTTCTTGATTCTGAAAGTGAAAGTCATGAGAAGGAAACACTAGAAACTTTAGAAAAACTGCACTATACACACAAACATGTACACACATGTACACACATGCACACACAATTTTTCAGTTTCCAAATTGCATATCTTATAATGTGGATGATGATAACAAAGCTCATTTGTAGAATGAAAACATCAATATGCTATCTGATTATTTAATAATTATTCACCCATCTGAGCTGGAGCTGCTCAATCCTCACTTTCCAGCTTTGAGTTTAAAATCATTTGCAAGGTATTTTAGTGGAAGACCTAGTCTATACTCTGTAGCCTCTTACCCTCAGATGAATAGGAGTAGAAGTTTATCCCTTGTTTCCTGTTTAGGGTTGGGTTTCCAGTTCCTTCTAAAGTCTTTTCCTTTTCTTTCACTTCCCGTAGCCCCATGCATCTTAGTGGTGTTATCACCTTGTTTGGGGGGAATTGATTAAACAAAAATATGCAACATTGGAAGCATATCCCTATTTCCATAGCAAATCTTCACATGATCTTTAGTTCGATCAGTTCGAACCTTTACAGCCATGACATACTATGTCACTTCCACAGAGTCAAATCATCCTCATTTCCTCTGTGTTCCAAATGTAAGAAGAGAGTTTGTCTTACATGGATTTTTCCCAAGAACTGGTACTTTGTGGAACAGAAGCTATGTGGATGCTTCCATGAATGCTTAAATATTAACCTCTTCAGGTTAAGGGTCAATCATTATCTATACTCCTTATCTTCATAATCTTATCACCTCCTTTTTCACTCATAACACACCTCATTCATCAAAACTATTTTAATGGTAACCCTCTAACAGACACACACACACATATATATTAAAAAGAAGAGAGAAACCACAAACGTTTTTGGTTGTAATGTGGATTTTTTTTAAATATATATTATGCTTTATTTTTCATAACTTTGCAATACATGTTTCGGGTTTGCACAACCTTCTTTGAGTAAAGAGTAGATATTTTCACATATTATTAAAATTAATTAATTTTCCTTATATTTTTCAATGTTAAACATTCTCTTTTTTGTGTGGTAGTGACACAAATGTCTTTCTTGGACTGGCAGGGAGAAAGTTATTGTGCTTGAAAGGTAATAAAACAATTAAGATTGGTCCGAGAAAGGGTGCAGAAAGATATATTCATTCTTATCTTTTAATGACCCCTGTGGGTTCTTAGATCTATTTCCACTTTTTTTCATTGTGTGCATTTCTGCTAGTATGTGTATGTATATGTATATTCCCACTCTATACATTCATACATACTGTCTTAATATAAGGAATTAGTACACACACACACACACACATATATACATACACATACTTCCTATGTTGTGTAGGGTTTGTGTGCATGTGAGTATTTATTTTTGCCAATATGTATATATATATATATATATATATATATATATATATATATTATATTATATACTCTGTTGTTTAGTGCTTGGCTGATACCTATATATGACTTCTTGCATTTTGTGCATAAATCACATTTTTGGAGTTGCAGTTTAAATTTTTATTTATTATAAATGTCGTTTTGGGGTTTTCAAAAGTGTAGGAGTTTCCTTCTATAATGATGTCACAAACCCCACATCTTTTTTGTTGCATTTTGTAACTCCCTGTATTGTGTATTGGTTAAATTTGGATGAGGTTAATATGTATTTCAGGTTTTTAGATTGGCATTTGTTTTTAAGCATTTTGATTGTTTTTAGTATATTTTTCAATTTGTCATTGTTGCTAAGAAGGTCTAGATTTTTTGTAATTTCTGTGAATAGTTCTGGATTAAGTAAAAAAGCCTGTTGTTTAAATTTGCTGGGGAAATGAGTAGGGAAGTCCATGATTTGAGTAAAGGGATTGAGCAATGAAAAAATTGAAAGTCTTGATACCAGCAGCAGCATCAGTAACAGTAGAATGTTTAAGCTATGTGTTGTGATTCCCATTAAAATCACCAAACACAAAGATGTTTCCAGATGAAGAGAGAGTGCTGTTTCTACACTGTCAGAGATTATGCTTAATATACTGCAGTCCTGAGAAGAGGTGGGGAGACAATAAAAGAAAAAAGGGATAGCAAACAGAGTGCAATAAGGAAAGTTGAAAGCACATGAAAGACTTGTCTGGGGACTCGAGTGACAATTTTCTTGCCATTGGAAGATTATACCAATTTGACTTCTCTAAATATTTGTTAAGTATTTCAGTTATATTTATTGTAATATTTAAAATCATGTCTGACTTGATGTAAATATAAATACAATTTATATTACTGAATAATAATTACAAAAAGTCACAGAGAACTGTTGGAACTGCTAAGTGACCTTGACATATTTGGGAAGAATATTAGAATAAACCAGAAGTTATGCTTGGAGCAAACTGGATAGAAAATGAATTCAGTAAACATACAAAAGTAGAAAGGGGTGTAAGACAAGGATATATCTTCCCATTGAACTTATTCAACTTATACAGTGAGGTGATTCTGAGAGAATTAGAAGTCCTACTTGAATTCATTATGGGAGGTCACAATCTTAACAACATAAGATATGCAGATGACAGGGTTATCAGCAAAAAGAATCTCCCAACATGCAAATTACAAATTGGAGATAACAAAATCAAGCAAGCACAACAATTTAAATATCTGGGAAGTGTTTTAACAGAAGATGGGAAGTACAATACAACGTTGATATCCGAAGGCACATGGGGATAGCAAAAGATGCCTTCCAAAAGCTAAGTAAAGTATTAAGAAACAGGAGAATTTTGTTAGAAGCAAATAAAAGACTCTGAACTGTTATGTAATATTAGTTCTCCTATATGGCAGTGAATGCTGGGCAATCTCCTCCCAGATGAAGAAGAAACTTGAAGCAACAGAAATGTGGTTCTACAGAAGGATGCTGAGAATACCAATGACAAAGTTTTAGAGAAAATGGAAACAAAAAGGGACACCAATACATAACATCAGGAAGAGATAGTTGAAATTTCTAGAACATATGAGGAAAGAGGGCTTGGAAAATCTGATACTCACAGGATATATAGAAGGCAAGAGAGACAGAAGGAAACAACGCATAAACCACCTAGCGAGCTTGAGTAAATAGATGGTGGAATAAAGTTTAGGAGAAATAAAAGACAAAATTTATTGCAAGCTAGGACAGGAAATTGTAGACAGTCATGATCACTAATATCCTGAAGGAACATGGCAAATGGAAGAAAAAAGAAACTTCCTTTTTCAGGATCAGAGAAAAATGAATGTAAAACATTTCTATGCTTTGTTTTCATGTTCTTTTATGTTCCTCTGACTAGATGTATTTATTTTTTTACTTTTAATGTTTGGGTAAATATCTGTTACTACAACAGAGGTACAACTAAAGTCACCTACATATATTTGGTAAGCTTAATATCCTCAATTGAATTAAATTTTACTGATAATGTGCTTTTTATTTTGTTATAGTCTAATATTTTTAGTTGTTTTTCTTTACATTTTATATGAAATAGTATTTTTGAACTATTAATCAGTGTTGGATTTCTTATGTTTTCTCTCTGTATTAGTTAGAAATATATGATTTAATTGAGCTATTATTAGACAAATGTCAAGTTAATTGGTGTGATAATGTAGTGATTGTGTAACCAATACACATATATTAAACTTTTCATTATTAGAGAGACAAACTACAAGGTATTTTAATAGTCATTTATTGCTTATTTTTACAATTGATAATATTTGTTAGATTTTCAATACTATTAAAAAATGTCAACATTGCTTACTTCCCTTTACTCCCTAGCTGTGATCTAAATGATAACATAGTTACCTCTTTCAGGACAGAAAATGATTTTATCTCAATAACAAATCAGTTTAATTATAAAATCCATCGAAATAAACAAGAGTGAAAATTAATGACAAAACAATTACTTAAAAAAAATTATTTTTAAAGCTGAATATACAAATTAATTATCTCCATTAAGCAAGAACCTCTAAGTTGGGCATGATATAAGATACATACTGTTAGATATAAATAATAAAACCACATTTATTTACTGTTATAGCTTTATGTAATATGCAAATTAGTTATTTGCATTAAAAAGAACCAATAAGTTGGGTATGACATAAAACACTTGTTGGTAGATAAAAATATTAAAACTGCATTTAGTTTTAAGTAGTTAATATTTTATCACATAGATATAGACTAACAACCAACATTATATATATTTAATTTTCAGGGTTTTCAGCAGGCATAAATACAATTTGAGCTTTATGTATTATGTGAACCATATTGAAAAGCATTGCTTACTGTAACTAAAAAATAACAATAAAAGTGAAAACATTTTTTACCTTTTGTAAATATCTGTGATGAAATGATGTGGAAAGAGGAAGTAATCAGTCAGACAGAGAATTTCCCCAGGCTTGTCTTTCTTTTTTGTGGCTGTGCACAGCAGGTAAATTGGTGACTGGTTTTGATTCAGAGCAGTAATGATGCTGTCAAATGAAGGACTGTACCATTGGAAACATACCTCATTGACATTTGGGTACGGCAACTTCTGTTCAGGGGAATCCTTTACCTCAGACTTCTGGAATTCTGAAGGGAGTGTCTTTTCCTCTTGGAAGTTTGAAAATCGGTCTGTGTCTGAAGCAGTGTTCTGAGCTTGCTGTGCTGTTTTATATTCAATCAGTTCTTCAAGTTTTGCAGCTGGGTAGCTGACAGAACACTGCTTGTTGAAGATTGAAAAATTCTCTGTGAGAAAACGGTAGGTACTGGCATAGCGTATTTCTTGGGTGAGGCCTAGTTTGAGGGAACACAAAAATGCCTGGTGGAATGTTGTTTGGGATTGCCTACTGTTCACTTCCACATCCTCCTCCTCCTCTTCTTCCTTCTCCTCCTCTTGGAGGGTTCGGTTTACTGAGACCATCTCACGGTGTTGCTTTTCAAACAAGTGAAACAAATAACCTGAAATTTAGAAAAGAGGAGATGTTTTTAAAAAAGCCAACGGAAGATGGGAAGGTTGATGTTTCCATGTGCTTGACGGAGACTTTCTATCAGTAAGAGGACAATGTAAAAAAAACTCATTTAGGAGATGTAAAAGCTTTGGCCTGCACTGTTACTAAAAAAGTGAAGTTAAATGAACAAACCAGGATGTGTTATTTCATTTCCTTGAACACAAAACAACAGAAAGACACAGGATGGTGGATGTAGATTGGATGTAGGAAAAAAAAAATAATATTTAGTTTTTTTTTATTGGTAGAGTTAATGCTATTTATATACAAATTAGATAAGAGGAGAGAGAAGGAGGGAAACAGAAAGGCTATGATATAAATAGCTTGGGATAGAAAAGATGAAATGGTTAAAGAGAGATATGAAGAGTGGAAGGAACAGAGATGAAAAGGTTGTGATATATATATATATATATATATATATATATATATATATATATATATATATATAGAGAGAGAGAGAGAGAGAGAGAGAGAGATGAACAGAGAAACAAACAGATTTAAACAGATAAAGACTTATAGAGAAATATGAAATTGAGATATGAACAGATAAATATAGAAATGAAAAGTGAGAAAGAGATAGATAGATAGATAGATAGATAGATAGATAGATAGATAGATGAAAAGGGATGCAATAGATACAAATGAACAGAGAGAGAGATAAAGAGATTAAGATAGAGTAAAAGATGAAATGGTTGAGAGAGATATAAACAAAGAATGGAAGAAAATGAGATAAACAGATATAAACAGATTGGAGTAGATAGATAAAGATGAAAATGCTGAGATAGATATGAGCAGATTGAGAACAAAGAGAAGAGAGAGAGATGGATTTACAGAATAATAGAGAAATGAAAAGGCTGAAATAGTTGAAAACAGATTGAGATAGAAATGAACAGAGAGAGGGAGAGATGAAAAGGCTAAGATAGATATAAATAGATTGATATAGAAATGAAGATAAAGAACAGAGAGACACAGAGAGATGAACAGATTGCAATAGACAGATGAAAAAAAGGCAAAGATAGATAGGAACAAAATGGGGTAAATAAACAAATAATCAAAACTAAACAAAATAGCAACAACATTAAACCTGAAGCAGAATTTTATGAAACAGACTACAAAAAATGTCCCATGAAGAATATAAATGATATATTTTGGAATTTAAATAAAAGATTATACAAACATAAAATCGAGGGCCTTTTATAGCAAAAAAAATGAATGCAATGCATTAGTTGTTCATTGTAAACCATATTTACATACTATTTTATTATAAACATATATTTACATATTTGCCATATTTTCTACTTAAAGAATGCCATTTTGATTAAAAGAGAAAGCCAAAGGCAAAGATGTATTAAAAGTGCACTAATTTTGAAATCCTCTATGGTAAATTTATGGCCAGAATCATATAACATATCTGTTTTTCTCCCAAAATTACTATTAATACAATGTGGGCTAGCTAAAAGCAATTACAATAAAAAGAAAAGCAATAAAAAAATGAATGTGATAGGCTAAATACCATTGAGATACATTTAAATTTAAAGGCTGATTATTCTTGTATCGTTAACATTTCAATATAGACATTGAGTCATATTTTTTGTATTTCTCCCCGATATCATTTTTTGCCTCTTTTTTATACAAAACTGATTCCATCAATAAAACCATCATTAGTCTGAAGATATTCCTTCTTGGAATGTAATGTGCCACTGAGAAGTTTTTCTACCCTGTCATTCAAATAAATATATAATGATAGGAACACACTGGGAGGGAGAGATGAAGAGATAGATAAAAATGGATAGATAGATAGATAGATAGATATGAATAAACAGAGATAGATAAATATGAACAAACTGAGATAGATAGATATGTTAGAAAATTAACAAGTGGGACAACCTAATTCCTTGAATTTAATTTTCAGTCTCAGCTCTTCAGGAAGAGAATTGTTCATGGCCAGCCCAGAATTTCATGACTAATGTCCAAAAATAAACAAATATATAAAATAAAACAAATAAATGAGTAAAAAAAAAAAGTGAAAGTAGATATAAGTAAAGAAAAGAAATCAGCTTCTAAATTTTGTGTACTTTTGAAATGGTTGTCTGTGAGGATGAATCCCTCTCAAACTATTACTGCATGAATATATATATATATATATATATATATATAATCATGTACACATCTTGAGAACATGAGCATTCATGTTTCACCTCAGCTTACCATGTCTTGATGCTCTCAGCAATACTTGCTTCTTTATGACCCTCTTTGTCTTTGTAGAAATTATTCCTCTATTCATTTCTTTTCTCGACTTCTCTTGCCTTGTCGAATTCATATAGTTCCAGTACAAAGAGAGACACAGACCCTGGTGAAATCAGTTGACGTGATTCCTGGGCAGTTCAAGAAGCCAGTAGCAAAATCTGGTGCCAATATTAAATTTTAAATAAAAACTTATGCTAAATGCTTTCCTCTCATATCCATTTCCTGTAAAAATTATAGTTAATAAATTATAAGTATTTTGAAAATGGGGAGTTAGTTTTCAATCACCCTGTATATATATATATATATATATATATATATATATATATATATATAGTTATAATAATAGCAGATGGTAGTTAGATGGGTCAGAAGTATCTCCAAAGTTCTTAAAAACAGGGAAAACAGAGGAGGATTTCCAACAGGCTGGAAAGCAAGAGTCAGCGAGGAAATAGTTATATAGTTTGGATAAAACTGGAGCCAGCTTAAAAGCACATTTCTTAGGACTACGGCTGGTATCCCGTCACCACCACTTGCTTTATGAGAGTTTAATTTAGAGATGATGTCCAATACCATTGATGGGATCATGTTCATCTCACTCAATAGAGCCTCAGTTCTAGTGGGGAAAATCAGGTGTGAGTACTCCAAATGAGACGAGTGTTGAATTGGATGAGAATATCCGAGCAAAGCATTCAGCCTTATCAGGTGAGGAAGTTAGGATCTCAAATTGATTGAATAGAGGAGGTATTGTGGATTTGCTGCTGTTCAGCATACTCTTGCAGAGTTGTCAATAGTCTTTAAAACCAAACTTGTGAGATGCAATATGTTGTTTCATTTTAGCAGCAAATAGTAACTTTGCTTCATTGAGGACACGCTTTCACTCATTACAGGCAGAGACAAAGAGACATCTGTTGCAATCAGACATGTTGTTTTGTTACAGACAGAAGAAGTGATTCATATGGGTTATAGCAGCTGAGCAAGCAGCTGAGAACCAAGGAGATGAGCGCAATTTAGCTTTATATTTTCTTGCTGGGATGAAAACCTCAATGACAGTTTTTACCCAGGAGACCTCAGATGCACATTTTTGAATTTGGTGATTAAAAACCAAGTTCAAGGGGAGGTTGCAAAAGAAATCACGGAGCAAGTTCTAGTCTGCTCTTGATAACAGAAAGATATTCTGTTAGTAGGAGGTTCTTCGCTGGGGTGGTGGGGAGAAGATGTTAACAGACACTATGGCATCAGGGTTACTGGGGAAATGTGTAGGAAAGTCAACTACTTGTTAACATAATGTGGCCTCAGGGTTGCCCACCAGAGGTGCATGCAGGGACATCTTTTCATGTGTGACATGACACTGCAAGAACCATGATATTATGCAACTGTTGATCAAAGGAGCTTCTCAAGACGCTACCAGTCAAGAACAGCAACCAGAAAACTGTCAACCTGGTATCCTCACATCACAAAAGATTTGTGACAGCACCACTTCAGAAGCCAGAGAAAGGGAAAGGATCCAGGAACCCCTTCCTAAATAGGAAACAAAGGATGTGCCTCTATTCCTGTTCAAGAGAAGCGGGAGGAGTATTGACTGGGCGATAGGAAAGCCTATCTACTCCTATTACACACACACACACACACACACACATAAAAAAGAAACAATCAAAAAACAAAAAGACAGACAAGCAACATACAAGAAATCCGTGAATAACATGTGTAGCACCCAGAATTGAAACTGAAATATAAAGTTTCTTCTTGTTGAAGTCGAAACACTCCATGTCTGTGAGCCAGGATAATTAAGATAACGTCCAATACTTGCATGAGTGAGAAAGAAAAAAAATTCAAAGAATTAATATTCAAACAAAGTTTTCAAAAAAACGGAGTAGACTAAATTCACTTCAATTAAAAGGGGAAAAATTTGGAGAAAAAGTATTAGTACCAGCAAAAAAGGAAAAGAAAAAAAGAAGAAAAAAAAACGGAATAGGTACATAAAATGATTAAGAATTAAATTCAAAGAGAGACATACAAATAACACTGGCAACGATATACTTTAATTCATGTGGCTTTGTAGATAATGAGTGATTTTGAGCACTAGGACAGCTGCCTCTCCCTGCCCACCATATGTTCCACCACTGAACATATATATCTCTATCTATAAAAGGATGTGTGTGTGTGTGTGTGTAACAAATGTACGGCCGCAATTTTCGACGGATTTGCACCAAAATTTACATGCACATAATCCAAGTTAGCGGGAAGGCCAAGACTGACTTTGCATTTCCCAACTCCCATCAATAGTGGAAATAATTGATTTTTTCATGCTTCTACGGCAGTTTTCATGTAGTTTGCAACCATTTTGTACTGGCCAGAGTGAGAGCCAATAGCTGGCTGCTGCCATGAGTAGGCAGGAAGATTCTATTGGCCAGCTTGAGAGCCAACAGCTGACTGACACGAATGTTAACTAGCATGCTAGCATGCAAAAAAAATCGATAACTGCATTCGTCACAAGTGGGAAAAATTTAAATCTGCATGGCACTTTACTCCAATTGGCTCATTCACTTGCTTAAACTCAATGTTGATTCTGATTCTGCAGAACTGGGTTGGGTGTGAAAAAGTATTTATTATTAACATTCTTTTTTCATTAGGTTTTTCCAGTTACGAGTCCTTTTTTAAAGCTGAATGTTTTGTGTTCATTTTGTTTAGTTCTTTTTTCGTAACAGATTTAATGTTTAGTATAGAGCTTAGAAAAAATTCGCAGTGTGAGATAGGCAAGAAGTAAGGTATGTAGCAACATCAGCACGGCAAAGGGCACTTCTTTAAAGGCAATGAAGGGCAAAAATATTTTAAGTCAAGTGATAGCGATTGCTGTATGAGTCGTACGATTTTTTAATCAAGCATGGGCAATGCCAGGCCATGCTGCTAGTTCTATCTATTTTGATGGTTAAATATAGATAATTAAATGGGCAGTAAGATAGGTATTAACAGAGGTCTATAAAAATAGGTGATAAAGAGCAAGAAGAATGAATGATAATGAAACTAGTCAGTGGTGGAGTCCAGGTTAAAGTGAAGATATTTTATCTTAAATGCTGATTTTCAAGGATGGCAGACCCCTTCAAAACAGAAGATTGGTTCAACAAAATTTGTATAATTCAATTTTGGGGCTTCAAATAGCTATTATTATTACAGTGTAACCCGGATATAAGAGAGTTGTCGGGACCGGAGAAGAAGTCTCTTATATCCGGGTTTCTCTTATATCCGGGTTTGGTGTATTTTATATACATTAACACAGGCTCTAATTTGGGACCAGAGAAAATTTCTCTTATATCAGGGTCTCTTATATCCGGGTTACACTGTACTGGGAAGGCAATACACATGTATCATGAAGTGATTTTCTTCTTATTGGTTGGGTATTTAACAGCAAAGAGGGATGGAAAACTCAGAAGAACCGGAGTCAAACACAGATCACAACAAGCAGGGCATGGACAAGACTTTGGCATGTGAATAACACATGTACAGGATGAATGTAGATGAGACACCGGAAACACAAACAAGGATGAATGAATTTGAAACAACACTGAGTAACAAACAGAAATCCTTGGTAATGCATGGCAATATCCTGCTGTGCGGTCAACACAGCACACTGCCAGTCACTGCCTCTTCCCAGAAAATGTGCCTGCTTTTATCAAACCGTTGGGTAGCAAAAGAATCATTTGCATAACTCAGCTCACCGTCCCAACTATTTCATGGGGAAGCTGGTAGACACTTTCTTTCTTCATAATTGGATGTTCCAGGGTTTGCACAGGTTCTGTTCTGGCAGGGCAGCCACCTGCTGCAGAGACAGCACACTAAATGTTGTCTCTTGACTGACAGGGGCAGGTGCTGTTATCAGTAGTGATTGGCTACATTGTCTGCATTTCATTTCTGCTGCATATCAATAATATATTGATACAAGTATATCTATAGATAGATTACACTGTCCTAACCCTTTGTCTGTATATGGATCAGTGTATTGATTTAATATAAATTATTATTATTTAATAATTAATTTCAAATTAATTACTATTTAATATTTATTGTTAAGATTTATTATTAAAGCCATAATCATGTAACATAATGTAATCTGGAGTTTCCCACTGGTGACAGGAGTCAGTGTTCAAAACCAAATCAAAGCCAGGATTTCCAATGCTGATTTTTCAGATAAGCAGGCCCTTTCCATGAGGAAAATTAGCACAAATCAATCTTTACACCCTCATCTCCTTGCGCCCAACTCAGCTTTGCAAATATCAAGAATCAGCACTTTACAATCTTAACTGAGGTTGTTGACTGTGAAACCCTTCCCACTTGGAAGATTCATACAACCCTGCCCCATTTTGATTTGTGCTTGTATTAAGTTAATCTTAGCACATAGCAAAGAGTTGAATATTTATCTGGGGAGAAAGCAAGTTTATAATTTCATTGCTTCATACTTACAAAGCACAAAAGACCATGTAATGCGTTTGGAGCTGAACTCTTTGATTTCGTTCAACCGTTCTTCTTTGCTTGGTTCTTTTTCGACTGGACCAGCCTGCATCATTTGATCATAATCCTCTTCAAATTCATCTGCAAAAACATTAAAAAAAAGCTACAATAAATAAATTCACCTATTCCAACGGCTGATTTTCATTTGTGCTCCCCTGCATTACCTCCTTTCCTATTTGAATTGCTGACAATATCAGCTGTGGTAAAAATTTCTTTTTTTTCCAAGGGTGGTGTCACTTTCCTCTTCATAACTGGGGCATGTAGGTTTATTACTGCACATGTTTTACAAGGGAAGTAATAAATGTAAGACATATGTTGCAAAAGTGTATTAACTGTAAAATCAACAAATGATATTTTTAAGCAATTTATTGTTGTTTGTTTTTTCTGCTCATATCATCGACAGTATTTAACACAAATTTAATTTGAAGGTCTTTGATAGGATTTCATTTACTTCAGTTTATATGATAAAGGATTACTGTAAAGTATCTGAACAAAGTATATAAAATGGAACACATGAAAACCAGTTGGATGTTGAAAATTTCTTCTTTTCATGTGGACATTTCATACCTCTTACATGAGCATCAATTTGGTAATTAACATTACTTTCACTTTTTAAAACATATATATATATATATATCTATATATATATCTATATATATATATATATATATGTATTCACACACACAAATATATATATATATAAAAGGCTTAAACACTAATATTCCATGGTCATAATCTGGAATATTAGTGTTTAAGCCTTTTTATTATATCCTTACTCTGTCCTGGACATTGAGTTCTACCTGGATTCTATCCTCTTGAATTTTTATTAAAAATATATACATGTATGTGTATGCACCTATGTATATATATTTATATATTTTTCATATGTATGTGTATATTTACCACTAATATTATCTCTCTTTCTTCTCTATATATATATATATATATATATATATATATATATATATATATATATATATATATATATCAATCTGAGGGAAAACTATGATAAATTGTAAAAAAATTTTCCCTGAAATTGTTCTTGATATATATAAAAAATATATATATATATATATATATATATATAATGAATACAGAATACTTAAAAATCCATTCAGTCAGGAGTTAATTCATATTGTGAACTTCAGATATCCATCTCTTCAGACGATTTTTACAAAAAATAAATGGAGTTCAATTTATTCAGACACAAGGAAAAGAAAAAAGAAAGAGAAAGAAAAGAGAAAAGGAAAAAGTTTTAATATTAAAAGGGGAAAGAAAAAGAGGGAGAAAGAGATTTCAATATAATGTTTTTTAGGGGGAAAAGAAAGAGAGATAGACATGGGAAAGGGAAAGAGTGAGAGTAGGAAAGAAAGGAGTTAAGCCAGTTGACAGGGTGACCCAGAAAATATTTTTTTCTGGGACTTAACAAGTTAAAAAATAGGCTAGGGGAAGGGAGTTCTCATATTCAAAATAGATACATTAAAATTGTCTAGTCATTTTAAGCAGTAAAACCATCATCATTGCATTATAGCCATTACAATTACAAACCAGGTAATTTTAGATTTATTGTGTACTAATTTATTTACTCTATAACAATAAATATATTGAGCTCTTTTCATGGATCAGTTTTAATATTTTATATTACAAGGATTCACTTGGATTATGTACCAACAGATTTATTACCTTCATTATATATATATATATATATATATATATATATATATATATATATATATATATATATAATAAAAAAGGCTTAAACACTAATATTCCATGGTCATAATTTATTCCATTGGAATCGTAAATACGATCCAATTCATCAGACCTACAAATTCAAAAAAGAAAACAGAAAAAACAACTCCAGAAATAAAAACAGAATTTAGAGAGAGTGTAAGTATGAGGGGTAACAGACTAGAGAAAGAGGGAGATTAAACCCTAACAGAGAGAATTTTAGGAGAGGTGAGTGGAAGGGGTTTAAGTAAGAGAAATATTTACCACTAATATTATCTCTATATATATATATATATATATACACACACACACAAGTAAAAGTTTGTCACTTAGGCCATTAATGTTACCTTCAGCATACTGTATCCTGTCCATTCTCACCTCAGTAGGTATCAGCAATTTATTGCTAATATTTTGGGGATGTTTTCAATTTATTTTATACTCTTATCATTGGTGTAAGTTTTTTTTCTGTATTGTTGGTCTTCATGTGTGCGAGTGCAGCCATGTACCTCTGTGTGTGAGTGTGTGCTCCTGTCTTTGTGTACGTGTAGAGTGTTGTGATCATTTGTTCTTTTTTTCATTTTGTTTTTTTCACTTTATGCTTGCACTCTTTGTACTCTTTTTTTCCTTCTTCCTCTTTTCTTTTCAATAGTTGCCATTTGTGGCAAATTATTATATTCTCTAGACCTGCCACTGTTTTTAATTTTTGCGCGTTCTAGTTTTAATTTTTTTTTTTTATGCAAGGGAAGCTGGATTTCATTTTTTACCGAAATAATTGATATTAATGTTTAAATGATAAATATTATATATATATATATATATATATATACACACACACATGTTTATATATCTTCACTAGGCTATTATTTTGTTTTAGTTGCTTGGTAGTATGATAAGTATTAATTGAAGGGGGTTAAATTTATAAATAAATTTTTATTTATTATTGTTTGAATTTATATATATATTTATATTTTATATCTATATTTATATGCTCATGCATATGCACACACACAGACATATATACATATAAATGCTTTGTTATTAATAAATTAATGCTTAAATGGTAAAGTTATTTTTTTCTATTTTAGGGTATTAATTATGGTTAGTTGGATGTATAAAATGTTTTCTTTGTTGCTTGAGTATATATTACTCAAACGCACATATATGTAATTGTTAATTAGTGTAATTGTATTAACTTAAGTATTTGCTTATATCATTTATCTAATGTTTCATTTTTATTTAATGGTGAGTAGTTTATTTGTTTTGCATTGGCGTTATATGTTAAGATATTAATTATTGTTTGTAGGTGTTTGTGTGTGTATGTATATATTTATATGTACAAGCACACACACATATAGGTATGTATGATTAATATTTGTTTATTATTCTTACGTTTATATTATACTTATTTCATTTATTTATTTAATTAAAGTTTATATTATATTTGTTTATTTTTAATTAGTGATTAGATGGTAAAGTAAGTATTTATTTATACACAGATATTTACCTATTATTTCAGTTTTCATTGTTGAAGAGTTCGTTTTGGTTTTTAAAACTAATTATTGCTAATTTTTTCTCTAAGCATAGTTTACAATTTTTACTGTTAATACTGTAAGGGGCTGCTCTTTTTATGGTTTCCCATTTGATTTTGTTTCCATTTTGGCTCCATATGTATTTTGATAGGGTTGTATTGTTTGTGTATTTTTTCTTTCGAATGACATTTTGTGATTTTAATATCTTCCTTTAAAAGTTTTTTTCTGTGGCGCCTATGTAAATTTTTTTCATCTGTGTTAATGTTATTAATTACAATAGCTTTGTATATTAATTGGTTAAACATTTATTGTTAAGTGGGCAATTTTCTTTGTTGCTTGAGTTACATTTAATGATGTTATTTTGCTGCATGTTATTGTTGTTGTAATTGTTCTCCATGTTATACATGCAACTGCAACTAATTTTGATTGTATTTTTTTGATAATTTTTGTTATTTTATTGTTTTTAGGGAAGTGTTTGACAATTATTTTGAAGAATGTTTTCCTTATTTTTATTATTTTATTGTAGCAAGAGAGGGGGGTGGGTGAACCAAATTATGTATTCTTTTTTTTGTTGGAATTATTATCATTTTTGTATTCTAGTTTGTTTGAATATCCACCGTTCATTAGACCTGATTCATATTTTTTTTGGTTTTAAATGAATATTTTTAAGCTACTAGAATATGTTGAAATTCTTTTATTTATAGATATGGTTACTAAAAGTCAGATCTACATTAAATAGAAAATTAAGCTCAGAGGGTGGAGATGGGGGGAGCTATTTTTTCATGGCATGATAAACCGGAACTTAAACAGGTTGTCATTGGTAATTTCAGGAAAGAAGTAATATAAGAAGAAAATACATATGGAGCCAAAATGGAAACAAAATCAAATGGGAAATCATAAAAAGAGCAGCCCCTTACAGTATTAACAGTAAAATAACCACCATTTGGTGGTTACTTGTTTTCTGAAATTGTCACTATATCCCATCTGTTACATCGTAGTTCTTGGGAGAGCAATCAGTAAGGTGTTTCCTCCAACCTCAACACACTTTTGCTATATTTTATAACAAAGTGCACAATATGAGGGATAGAGCATATGCAAATATAAAAGTGAACACTGAAGTCAACACCGAGTGGTGACCGTCTGTTTCATAATTCAATGCAATCTTCAGGTCTGAAAACTGCATTCAAGCATGAAACAGATTGTCATTACTTGGTATTGACCTTGGTGTAAACTTCTATATTCATGTATGTGTGTGTGTGTGTGTGAAAAGTTTCCAGTTTTCATTTTCAAAAACTATAGACTGTTTTGGGGTGGAAACTTTACATATTACTGTGTGTGTGTGTGTGTGTATATATATATATATATATATATATATATATATATATATATTACTTCAAATAAAATCAGTTTACACAATGTCATCATCTTCCAGAAAAAAACAGCCCTGGTTCACACCTGAATGTGCTGCAGTCATAGCTCACTGGAATCACTATTTCAATGTCTATCACAAGTAGCAGTGTAGTCTGGCCCTCACTTCTTTCAAAACTACCCCTAATTGCTCTAAGAGAGTTCTGGAAAACGCCAAGTATAGCTACAAGCAAACTAACCAGGCCAATGTTGAAAAGAAACAAATTGTATCTCGCAAATTCTGGATGGTCAACCAAATTATGAACAGAGGAAAAGCGGATGTGCCCTCTATTATAAATGGCCCCAAGATAATATCCTTCTCAACAGACAAGGTGAAGCTCTTTGCCTCAATATTTGCATCAAACTCAATGTTAGATGACAATGGCCATCCCCTCCGGAATTTCCTATGTCTCACTGAGCATAATCTCAGTAATATACTCATTTCAGTAAGAGAAGTCTCTAGATTTATCAAAAGCCTCAACCCCTAAAAAAGCCACTGGCCAAGACAAAATTCCAGTGGTTATCCTTAAGCATATCAAGTGAGAATTATCCCTGATCCTAGCATACTCCAGTAAGTACCTGACTTCTCATGCTATCCTTTACCTTTGTAAATGCCAGATCAAGTCGGAAATGGAGTACTGTTGCCATATTTGGGCGAGAGTTGCTCAGTCCTCACTTTCCAATTTTGATAGAGTTCAAAAGTGTTTCCGAGTTGTTGTTGAAGAAGAATTATTTTCCACCCTCTAACTTCTTTCTCAGTGGTGAATCTCTCACTGCTCTATTGCTACAACCATGGAAAGCGCATGGATGAACTACATTCCTTGGTTTCACCAGGTCTAACCTTCATGGTTAGGACCTGCCATGCCACTTACATTGTAGCAAGCCACCCACATTCCCTCTGTATTTCATCAGCAAGAAGTAAGTTCCATTCAAACAGCTTCTCACAAACCAAGAAGATGTTTCCCCAAGCACTACAATCTTAACCTGTTCAAGTCTAGAGTTAACCATTATCTTTCCCTCGTATCCATATAAGCTACACCTTAAGATAACGCTCTACCTTGAATGTCCCCCGGGCCTTGTACAGGGTGAACCTTACAGTAAAAAAAATTTTTTAAAATGATTAAAGCAGTTTTAGAAATCAGTGTAAATTCTTTGCCTACTTTAAGAAGTACTGAAGATTATATTTTCTATCACTCATTACTTCATTGATACAAATAAAACTAAACATAACTAAACAGCTATTGCTGAGTTATAAAAATGCATTTCTGAAAGATTTTAAACTTAAAGTAATATTTGTTTCAAATCAGCTTAATTAAACTTTACATCAGCTAAAATTCCTCAAGTAAAGTTTCAGAAAAGTGTATTTTATTTTTGAAAGATTTTTTAATAAAGAGAATGGCATTGCAATGAAAGATGTTAAAAATGGCTCTAAAATCAGTGAATATTATGGATTTCAAAACAAAAACTCCTTCCAGACAATTTAAATTAGTTTTGAAATAGAGCAAAGCATTTTGCTTAATGGAAATGTTAAATTTAATCTATCAGCTTGAAATTAAAACTAAAATAAAAGCTTCAAGAAAGATTTTTCATTTTAAAAATTAATTTTAAACCTTAGATATTGTGAATCTTTGGAGGTATCTACTAAAAATAATTGGTAAATTAACTGAATTTAATTATGACATTAACTTTACATAATGTTCTTAATGAAAGCTTTTTCATTAATTTTGTACTGTAAAATATCATGTTTGCTCATATTTTATGTTTTTAATGGTAAACTAAAGTAAAATTCAAAATGCTTTTTTTTTAAAAAATATCTTTTAGAAAGAAAAACACAAATTACTCATCAAAAAATAAATTTTATCCATATATTTGTTGCTATGAATAACAATATCATAGAGAAAATATTAAATTAATTTTAGTAAAAAAGAAACACAAAATCTTTTAAATAGGCCTCCAGTTCTGGGCAAAAGTTGCACAACAAAAAGATTTTTAATAAAGAACACGATGGGCTAAAGTAACGAAGGTCATCAATCATGGAACTCAAATGCAATTGCATTGTTACAAAGCATAACTTAATTTTGGAATAAGTTTTGGGAACCTCATAAGGATTGAACGCATTACTAATGATCTACAAGACTAGCTTGTTCACTACTGCATTACAATGAAGTGCCCTTAGTACAATTGCAGAATGTTGTTGTCTATTCTTGCAAACTGCTTGTGAAGCATATTACAAGAGCCACATCATGTTCCATAAATATAGTTGATATTTAAATTAGTATTGTAGAAGGCCAAGTGTGTGGGAGCAACCAATAATAATTAAATTCACTACAGTAGTAATGGTCTGCCTAAGAGCATAATGCTTAGTATTGCTGCAAATCCAAGGTGACAAGTGACTGAAATTGTTTAAAAGGTTGAGAAAAAAAGCAATAAACTTTTTCAGTTGTGTGGTCATTTTGTTTCTTTTAAGTTAAATACAATTATATCTCAATGCAATAATTTATTTTTTTAAAGGAGATTACAGGAACCCCTACAAAAGGTAATGAAGGAAAGTGAGAAGAAACAACTAAACATTAATTGTAAGAAAACAGAATGCATGAATGTCACCAAAAGAAACAGCCCAACATGCAAACTACAAATTGGAGATGCCAAAATCAAGCAAGTACAAAAATTTCAATATTTAGGAAGTTTTTAACAGAGGACCAAAAATATAACACTGAAATCCAAACGTGCAATAGGATAGTGAAAGATGCCTTCCAAAAGCCGAGTAAAGTATTAAGAAACAGGAAAATTTCATTAGAAACAAAGAAAAAAGTATTGAACTGTTATGTAATATTGGCCCTGCTATATGGCAGTGAATGCTGGGCAATCTCCTCCCAGATGAAGAAGAGATATGAAGGATCGGAAATGTGGTTCTACTGAAGGATGTTGAGAATATCATAGAGTGAACATGTGAGCAATAACAAAGTTTTAGAGAAAACAGAAACAAAAAGGACACTTGTGCTTAACATCAAAAAGAAATATTCAAAATTTCTAGGCCACATAATGAGGAAAGAGGATTTAGAAAATCTAACACTTACAGGACATTGAAGGTAAGAAGTGTAGAGGAAAACAGTGCAAAACCTACCTACCTAACAGGCTTATGCAAATGGTCGGCAGAACAGGGTTTAGGTGAGATAGCAAAAAGATAAAATTTATCAAGAGCTACAAAGGACAGGAAATTGTAGAGAGCCATGATTGCCAATGTCCTGAAGAGACATGGCACATAGAAGAAGATATAAATTTCTGAAAAAAAAAAGAAGAAAATAATTGTAAAAAAAAAAACCCAAAAAAACACAGGAATAATACTCAACTCACTTTTGTAGAATTTTTTCTTTTTTCCAAATAAGTATTTGCCAAATAAATCGAGATTCAAAAAGTCAGGTACATTGTTCTTGGCTTCCTCTGGTAGTTCATTGTAGATTCCCAATTTCCCAGGTTGGGTTAATGTAGTCATGTTGTTACGACAAGATGTAATGATGGCTGCACTCCTCACAGCCAACCAAGCGATCATAGAAAATTGATGGGAAGGATGGTACCCCAAAATGGAAAAATGTACCAGTCGACCACTAAAATTGCTCTTGGCCTGCAACAAATACAATACGAATAACTTATTATTCACAGCATATGATTTTGATTGAACAGGATCTCCATGATTAACAGAAGATCAGATCTAACCTTATAAAGCTATACTTCATTTTTCTTGATCTCTCTCAGCACTATATTTGTTATTCTTTTACATAAGTAAAATTAGTAGCAACAATTTTGTTTATATTTATATAAATATTGTTCACTATTATTATTGCAAGCCAAAAAAACCAACATGTGAGTGGGATTTTAATCTAGTTCCTGTAAAAGAGTTCAATGTGACCTTTGGTCACTAAAAGCAACCATAGTTGTCTCTGCCTTGAAATACTTGACTATAAAAGGAATGGTCACACGTCACTTTAGGAAAATTGCATTGAATAAATCTCCACTAAAAGCTTAAATGTTTGTCTGTTTTTCTTTATAGCTACCATAAGAGATTATGGATTTTAAACATGTATTTATTGAATTATATGTTATTTGAAAATCACCTCTATCAACTTTTGGATCACAGTTAAGTAACTGGAGAGAGGAGTGGATTTTACAAATGTTTCACTTACCTAATTTTGGGGGGGGGGAATCTAGATTTTTATTTTTTTAATTTAAAACTTGAGTGTTATATACAAACAAGAATTTTGGATAGATGACATTTTTTCATTTTTGTAATCTCAGTCTGCTTTTGCTTCACGTGAACATTTATAGCATTAGATGACAAGGACATTCATCTGCCTCACTTTTTATTGCAGTAATAAACACTGGCAAAACCCTGAACTATGAAGTTGTTAGTTAATAAATACATCATCAAATGATCAACACTTATAACCACTTGGTGCACATTTCTTGTCCTACAAATGATGATAAAAACAATTAAATCTTGATTTTTTGGTGACAGGAAAATTAAATTAATGGAGAAAACGTCAGGCCTTTAGTTTATGGTGAGGAATTTTTCAGCTTGATATCTATTCCATTTGGTTAAACAAAAAGATCAAGATTTTGTTTTGATAACCTGATGTACACAAAATAAGGATTCAGTTTAACTTTATACTTTCATTTTAAATTAAATCCCTTACAAAAAAAACAAAAATTCTTTTTGGAATTTTTTAAAACTAATTTGATAGAAACATGCTTCAGACTCCCATTAGTAAACATGGCAAATATGAATAAAATAAAGACATTTTTGTAAATTATGAGTTTTCCTGTGCCTTAAAAAATGACAGTCATATTGAAGTCATTTTTCAATTGCATTATGTTTTCTAATAAAGGATTTTTATAAATGAAATCAATTCTATTTTTGTATGGAAGAAAGAATTCTGCTTCTTGCTTTTCATTAAAAGTAAAAAAATATTCAAAGAAAGCTAACAAGAAACAAAAGAAAGAAAAGTAATGTAAAAAGTAATGTAATGCCTCACCTCTCCAACTTACAAATGAGATATTCTCTTATTATGGTAACAGGTTTGCTTATTGGCATTGAATAATGCTTCTTTTTGCTATGACAAAATATCGCATTACTAAGTAGAGGAGATCAGACATATTGTGTTTTATATTACAGAATAGATGTTGCTGTTACCAAAATAAAGGAATATCTCATTCTTAGCAAGGGAGCTCAGGCTGCATAACCAATAAATATATAAAGTCAAAGTGTGTTTTATATTATAGAATAGAGGTTGCTGCAACCATAATAATGGATAATCTGATAATTAAGTAGCGGAAATAGGGCTGCATGTTTGATAAATGTATAAAATTAATTTTTTTTATTATAAATTAATTTTAACTTGTAATTTTCTTTTATAAGAATTGTTAGTTGATTTTTACTGCAAATTCATTTGACTGTCAGCCTAAAACAAGTGAATAACAGATTTGAAATACTAACTACCTGCAACTACCAAGCATGCAATATATAACTAGTACATTAATGAGATGCTGAATTGCTTAAAAATTATTTTAAACTGGCTTAAAAGGTGTCCTATCAGGTGTCATTTAAGCTAACTCCTGAGGAGGGTTCTTGATTGGGCCTTTGGTCCAATAATGAAACTTCATGCATTGAGTACATATTAAATGTTATTAAACTTGAACACTATTTTTCAAACAATTAACAGTTTTCATTAAAACAGTGATATAATTTGTCTATTTGGAACTTATTGCAAAGCTGCATGATAAACAGCATTTTTGGTTTTCCCCATTTGGGATAAGTACAAACAGTATGTTTCCATTCCCAACCCTTGAACACCAACATAGAACTGGCCGTGAGAAAAGTTACTTTCAATGATTGTTCCTGGGACTTATTGATTGACATTACATAGTTCCCTCTCACTGGAAACTGAAGTCTTTTGAACTCAAAAGGAAGATATGAAGAAATTAAAGGGATTCTTGGAATTAAAATCCTGTCCTCCTTTCCTAGACCAGTAAGGATCTCTGCTTCCAAGAGATGAGGAAGCATTTTCTTGATAGTTAACCTTATTCTATTACTAAGCTTTGGAGGTACCAGATTTTTCAATAGCATAACTAGCACATTTCCTTTTAGTTCCATCTTGTGTGATGGCATTCCAGGAGGATTTCAATGAGTTCAGGATTTCTATTGGATAATTCACTGCCTGTTCTTGTTCAACCATAGTGTCAATGGAAAAGTACTTTATGCTTTCTTTTAGAATTTCTTGGAGAAGTTTCTAGTTGATGCTATTCACAGTTTGATTCTTGGGAGCTAATTTTGAATCCATGAAATAGTGTTTAATATTTAGATAAACATGGTTAATCAAGTCTTGGATACTTGAGACTGAAACTCTGCAACCATTTGGGAGTGAAATATTGAAAGATTTTGGTCCATTTTGGTGGTTCCATTGCCAATCTGCAACAGCAAAACAGCAAATCTTCCTGCTTCAAGGTCACCTGTGATTCTAACTCTTATGTTTGTTTTCAGGCTGAGTCTTTGAACATAGCTCCAAATGTAAGAATTTTTCAGGCAAGCATTGATTTCATCAGATGAAGTTCCTCTTGAAATGACTGGTAATATTTATCTAAAATCACCAGAGATTACCAGGTGCACTGTGTTGTCTCCCACGATTTATAAATTTTGTCTAATGATTATTTGATTATTTTGTTCAGGGCCTCAAATGCTTGCTTGTGTGCCATAGTAGATTCATCCCAGACAATGAAGCTTTTCTCCTTCAGTAGCTTAGCCAAGTTGGTTCCTCTTTTGATGTTGCAAATAATGGTTTCATTTTAGTTCAAATCCAATGGAAGTTTGAAGATGCTGTGTGCTCACCAGGCAAGAGAGTAGCAACAATTCCAGATGATGCTATTGCTAGAGCTACTTTTCTTTGGAGTCTCACTGCACATCAAAGAACGGGAGTTACAAAAGTTTTACCAATACCTCCAGGTGCACCCAAGATAAAAATCCCTCCATTGTTGTTGTTGTTGCTGATGTCATGAAGGACCTTCTGATACACTTGCTGTTGTTCTTGGTTCAATAGGAGCTCATTGTTTTGAGACATTGCTGTAGTTCTTCTATGTTGTATCCTGTTTCTCTCAAAATTTCTCTGTTGATTTGTCCACTTTCTTTGTTTAGACTTGGCAGACCATAATTGCTGAATTCTCTTTGATCAAAGTTCATCACTTTGTCTTCAATTTCACAGAGAGCTAATTTTGCAATCTGAGGATTCAATTCCAATCCTGGATGAGCAAGTCTCATTTGAAGAAGAAGAAATATTTAAAAGTTAGAGAGTTATGTCCCTTTAACTGAAAAAGTGACACACAGATACATTTTCGCATTTATTATATAGATTAAAGCTCGAAATTCTGTACATTTAAATATGTGATATCATCTGAGGCCTTTCTGAAATGAAGAGGTTTTCATCAGGATTAAATATTATTTTTGTTTCTCTATTATTCACAGGTGTATGTCAAAATTAGATCCATTAATTCAGACCTTCACAACTAGGACCAGTCATACCACATCCACAGGGTCAACTCATCCTCACTCCCTTCACATTCCATTACTAAGGAAGAAGTTCCACATAAACAGCTTCTTCACCAAGATTTATTTTGTGGAACAAACTCTGAGAAAATTCTTCCTCAGTCACTGTACTCTTAACATCTTCAATCGACCATTATCTGTCCTGCATATCTTGATAAGTACTTCATGCTTTTATAACAGCTTCATTAAGTAACCTTCAGTAGCTCTTGGGCCTTGTATCAAGTGAACAACAGTATAAATAGTACAAAAAACAGTTTGAATATATTTTATAATCATGTAAAATATGCAAGCAACCCATTTTATCGTGAAATTTGTTTCTTGTGTAAAAACATGCTACAGAAAATAAATTAAAAATTATTTACATTCAGATTACTGTTCTCATCAATAGTTCAAATGTAAATAGTGTAAATAATGATAAGTACACATCCCAGAAATTCCGAAAGAAATTTTTTAAAAAATCCTACTACTTTTTTTCATTTTAAGATTTCATTTTTTCAAATTCCCTTTTCCATTTAGAACATTTTTCTGTTGTGGTTGCCCGATGCCGGAAGTCATTCACTTTGTTTAAACAGAATTGCATTTTAAGATTTTGAGAAATAAATGCTCCCTGCCACCCTCTCCATTTTAATCACATACACACACAAATGATGATTTGACTTTAAATTTAAATCAGAGTTTTATAAACTATGAGTTGCAAGTCAAAGCTGACATCTTTTTTGAAAGAAATGTAATATTTATCTCATCAAATAACATTCTCAAATGTTTTGTTCAGTTTTGTCCAGTTTATCTTTGGTGAAAACAATGTGTCAATTTTTCGGTCTGGCTTTACATTTTTCTGCTGCTAACTCCTAAAGTAAGATTAAAGTAGATGTACAATTTCTAGCATGACCAAGCTGCGATGATTCAAATGTCTGTTCTTTGTATGAAAACAAGGAAATTAACAAGAATTAATTAAAATGAACTTATAACTGTTTTTAACAAATGTCGAGTATAGTTTTCTAAATTTTTGAAATGTTTGCCTGAGATTGGATTTAGTTCAGATAATTTTAAAATTGTTTCAATTTTTCTGTACTGTAGTAATTTTTATATTTTTTCTTTTAATGCTATTATATATTTCTAAGGACTTCCCATTCAACTTTGAAGTGACTGACCTGTAGCCCAATGACATGCCGAAAGACGAATTTAACTGAGTTAAATGCCTCCCAGATGAAGGATATTCTGTTTGAAAATCTTTAACCGGAAAAATAATTTTAGCATTTAGCACAGTATATGAGAAACACGTGAGAAGCCATTTTTAGAGATAAAGCATGCAAAATCTACATATAGGTCAGTCTTAACTGATCAATATATAATAAACAATGTTGGTAAAAAAAAAAACACAAAAAACCTCATTGATCTTTGATTCTATCACCAAAAGAACTGCATTAGATTTTGATGCTTATTCAAAATAGAAAATATTATCATGGACTAAAATAGATTTTTAAAAATATGTTGTTATATATAGTATTGTTATAGTTATATAATATAGTTTTATTTTATCTTTTTGTCTTGACCTGCAGGTAGATAAAAAATGTCAATTTGGTGCACTATTAAAAAAATATTTGTTGACTTGTGGTTTGACCAGCAAATTAAATTAAACTAACTTTGAATTTTTTAACAACAAAATAGATTGTTCCAAAAGATTGCTGACTTTGTTTTTGTTTCTTTCTTTTTTTTCTCTCTCTTGGTAAATAATTTCTGTAATATTTAAGCAGAGGATGCAACTGATACTGGGCCGCTTGGGAGTGTCTTTCCTTCAGTTGTTCATAATGTCAACCGGAAGTGGGCCTTGACACAATATGACTTTTTTAGTTGCTGATGGTGTGTGACTAAGTGGTTTGGCTGTACATTGTTCAACAATCCCATTTTTCTAGCAACAGATATATTCCTACTCCTAGTCTCTGTCATTCACATGTTTTGTGTTTTAACTTGGAAGTAATGCTTTTTTAACTTTTACATTTTAAATCAATGATACAAAGAAAAAATAAACAGTAATTACAAAAAACATTTTCATACACAAAAAAAGCATTTTGATATAAATTGAATTACTAACTCTGATAATAAATAATTGTTTCATTTCGTGTATGCAAATGTTATAAGAGAGAGAGAGAGACTATAAGACATCTCACTCTCTTGTATATAGTTTAAAATATTTATGGGAGGAAAGATTATTTAATATGGGGAAAGAGCGTTTGTAGATGCAAACAGTGGAGATAGAAATCAACAGTTGCAGGGTTGATTTAAAAATTAGTATTTTACATCTTCAGCACTAAAACAGTAACTTAAACAACACCTACCTGAAATAAAATTTAAATCAACAACTTTGAAGACACATATGTAAATGTATGGTTGGCCATTTATGAATTACATGTATGTTTGTCAGTACATCGTATGTTTCTACATCGGAAATAAGGCATAAATTTAAAAAAAAAAAAGGGTTACAAATACTACAATTCCTCTGAACAAAAAACGGTACAAAAATGTTTTAATTTTAAATCCAAGGGACGCAACTCTGGTTTATTTTATCTTTCAATTCGGTCGATTGGGTAGTAAATATTATTTTATTAAAAAAGTGCTGATTTTTTAGCCTGCGACATATTTTTTTATTTTTTACAGTGATGTTCACCCTGTACTAGGCCAAGAGCAACTCGAGGTAGAGAGTTACGGAATAAAAGGCACAATTCATGAAGATATATGGGGAAGATAATGGTTGACCCTAGACTTGAACAAGTTTAAGTCTTAAGATTACCTTGACTAAGGAAGAATCTTCTTCGGATTCAGTTCCACAAAGTAGCGGTTCTTGGAAAGAAGCTGCTCAAGTGGAACTTACATTTCACTACTAATGGGATACGAAAAACGTGTGTGGCATGGTGGATTTTAGCCGTGAAGATTAGAATTAGTGGAACTAAGGAATGTAGTTCATCTGAACATTTTCCATGAAAATAGTGGTAGAATAGAAAGAAACTTGTGACATTTTCTCTTTGAGAAAGAGATTACAAGGTGAAAAATAATTTTTTACCCACAAGAACTCAGAGATGCTTTTGGATTCTATTGATACTGGAAAGTGAAGAATGGACAGCTTCTGCAGAAGTACTCCATTTTTTCTAATCTGGCTCTTGTAAAAGTAGAGGATATGTGATATATATGTGCATGACTGTGTTTGTGAGTGACTGACCATGTGATTGTGCTACTTATGACACATACAATTTGACTGAGATAGAATAAAACATTCTTCTCCCATTCAGTCTAGACAACTCTACCCTGGACTAAAATGATTAAGTTGGAGACAAAAAAAAAAAAAAAAAAGAAGTGTTACATTTTTAAACCCAAAACATCAGATAATTAGAAGATTTTATTGAATTTTTAAAAAAATTATTCAGTAATGAACAGAATTATTTTTTTAAGTTTCTTCCCCTTGATTTTGTAGAAACATTTTTATACCTGCCATTGTATTGAAATATACATGCACACACAATTTGGACGAAATTAAAATGAACATGTATGTCACAAGGGCTTTTTCTATTTAGCAACAACTCCTGGGTTGCAGAAAGAGAATAAGCTGAAATGTGTGGCCATTTGAAGTCATTTTTATGACGCCGTTTGTATTTAACATTGAATATATTTTTTAATAACTGTAATAAAACAATCTAGAATTGAAATGTGATCCTCTTGCTGTCAGGATAGATACTGAACTGGTATTAGTAAAATTATTTTTGCAATCATTTATAATTTTGAATATTTTGGTATTGTTGAGTTTGGAGTGTGTCAAAAACTTTATGTATACCAAACACTAATTTACTTCCCTTACAATCATCTTAAATTTTTGAACTAATCTCATATTTTGAGTTTTGCTCTGGATTTGACAAGTTATGCATCCAAAATAAAACAAAATGACATATTAAATGTAATTTAGTTTCTTTCAACCATTTTTTCCATAAGTAAAATCTGAAATTTAATTTCATCTCCCTGAAAAAAATGCACGGATATATTTCAGTTTTCCTGAGAATATATTTTCATCCCATAAATTCAGAGAAACAGAGAAAAACGTCCTTGTTTTGACATTTGGGTATATTTTCTCTTCACATACTTTCTTTCCTTCTTTAGGATTGGAATAATTCTTGGATAAAAACATCTTGCTTTCATAGTTTCCTGGTATATTTTCTTTTATTTTATGTTACTGTGTTGGGTTGTATTTCTACATAATAAATACTGAATTACTTATTGATTACTCAGAATATGAAGATAGTTTAAAAAAAAACAAAACAAAAATTAAGCAGTAGGGTGACGTAAGGGACATAAATTAGTGTTTTGAAATGCAGAGATCATTTTAAGTGTTAAACTTAACAATATCCAAGATATTTTACCTCATCTCTCTAAAATGAATGACAATAAAAAAAACATTAAAAAATAGTTTTGTGTTACAGTGTTATGACAGAACAGAATAATTTGACTCTGAGTAAATGCCATGAATTCTAGATATCTGTTTTTGACTTAAGATAAGGCAACTATTTTCTGAGTTTCATTGCACTGTTATTTTACTGTCCTTCTTCTTAGGTTTCACATAAATATTTTCATTTTCAATACATTAGACATAAGAAAAACATGGTAAAAATCTGCAAGTTACATTTTGCTACAAATGTCAAAAGATAAGTTAAAAGGTGAAGCATATGATTCCATAAAAAGTTATGCTGGATTCTTTGAATTTCATACAATATACACTTCTGTTCTAGATTAATAAAAAAATAATACTGCAGTAATCCCTCCTTAGTAATGGGGGAATGTTTCAAGACCCGCAGCAGATAACTGAAACCTGAGAGTACCAAACCTTTTAGAGACTGTTTTTCCTTATACATACCTATGTTGAAGTTTACTTTCAAAATTAGACACAATAAGACAAAAGTAATAATAAGTATTTATACTATTTACATTGTTCAGATTGTTGTCCTCATACTTGTTGCCATATTCACAACATTTTGGCTGTTGTGCACTCTAGTCTTCTTCAGGATTGGAATTTCAAACTGAACCCTTTATTTTGTCCACCGAAGTAGATTGTTTTAGTTCCATATGGCATGCCTCTTCCAGATAACTCAACTCTCCAAATTTTTGTTCACCAACACTTTTATCCACTGGGCCATGTATCCTTGAAGACGTCAGTGTATGGATTTTTGGGACTTATAAAATTAATGTCTCAGTAACCATTTTTTACCAAAGCTGATATGACAATTTTGTTGTTATTATTGTTTTTCTCTAGCACTCCATATTACTGGTTGCCATATTGCATTCATTTCTATGCTTGGCTGACTTAAAAGATTTCTGTAGCTTAGTACATGCACTGATTCCTTAAGTTTTTGTATTTCTCAGTGATGTTCTCTGTCTATTATTTCAACCTCACCCCACAGGGGTTGGTGATCTCTCTTTTCCCTCCATATGTGGTCAGCTAGGACTGATTTTTCTATTTCCCCTTGTGTTATGCATTTATGGTGTTCCTGCAGTCATATCTTAAGGGAGCAGCATGTTTTCCCTTTATATTTCTTACCACAGCTGAATGGGATGTTGTACACACAGTCCTTAATCATGTTCTCCTCTATGGTAGGCAGACCGAGGCTGTTTTCTGAGTGTTGTTATCTTCTTGTATCCTTCTATCCCAGTTTGTTGAAGCTGCTGCCAAGTATTCAGTGTAGTTGTTACATTGTAGGTACTGTTTATACTGATCATTTCTTGTTCATATGTCTCTGGATCGCCATTTTTTGATTTTGATTTTTTGATTTTTGATCAATGTTATAAGCATCAGACAATCCTTTTCTTTACACTGTATGGGTGATGGGAATTGAAGTTGAGGTATTGTCCAGTGAATGTTGGCTTGCAGTATGTGTATGTCTTGAAACCATGCTCTCTTTGAGATATGAGTACATCCAAGAATGCTAGTTTGTTGCTGTTGTTTTCTCTCTCCATTGTGAACTGTATTGATGATGTTATTGAGTTCACATTGTCCAGTAGTAGTTGGGCCTCTTCTTGGTGTGGCCAGATTATGAAGGTGTCATCTATGTATCTCATCCATAGAGTTGGCTTCAGTGATGTGGATTCTAATGCTATTTCTCTGCAGTATTCCATATATATGTTAGCGACTGCTGGTGATAATGGCAAACTCATTGCTAAGCCTTCATCCTGTGGATATAAATCTGTTACCATTCTAAAGAGTTTGTGTACAGAAAGTCATAATTTCCATCAGGTTATCTGTTGGTATACTGCTATGTTCTCCTAGGGATGAGTCCAAAGCCAGTCTGTCCTTGACTATCGATAGGGCCTACTCTGTGGGTACCTTGATGAATAAATTCACCATGTCCAGGCTCACCATCTGGTTGAATTGGATTGGAACATCTTTGATTATTTCCACAAAGTGGACAGAGTTTCGGACATAAGATGGTGACTTTCCTATTAATGGGTCAATTATATCCACAAGGAAGTGACTCAGAGGGTGGCACACAGAGCCTTGGCAGCTAATAATTGGTCTGAGTGTAATACCAGCTTTGTGAATTTTGGGGAGACTGTATATGTGTAATATTATAACAACTGCCTGTATATTTTAGTTGGGAAGTGGTCCTTGTTCTTGATTAGGATCTGCAACAGTTTTCTTTCTGTTATCATTGTTGGTTCTTTCTTTACTATAGCTACTATTTTTAATGAGGTCTTCAGGTTTTCCTGTATATTCCATTTCATCCATCACAACAGTTGCATTGCCTTTGTCAGCTGGTAGTATGATAATGTTGTGATTCCTTTGTAGGGTTTTGATTGCCAGCCTCTCCAGTTTTGTGATGTCAGTTTTTGGCAGCTTGACTTTCTCCAGTATCTGTCTCACTTTCCATCTTAGCTCATCCTCCCAAGCATGAGGAATGATCAAAGCTATTTCCTTGATTCGGGCAATGATGCCCAAGGATGATGCCCACCTGATCGTTGTTGCAAAATTGAGACTCTTGATCAGTACTGACTCTTCACAGGCACTCAGCTGGTGTTGACAGATGTTGATTACTGCCTTCACTCGGTGGATGATAGACCTTGTGTGTCATCTTTCAATCTGTTCAATTTCTGTACTTGGTGGGCTTGCATTGAATTTGTGTTTAGGTCATGCTAGATCCTCTTTCGGTCTTCTTCCTCAGTAATTCTGTTGAAGAAGGTCTATGAGATATCAGATTGCTGTTTCCAATGGTTGTACTGGGTTCTTTCTTGAACAAGGAAACGTCCCGCTTTTTCTGCAACCAGACAGGCTCTCCTTGAATTGATGGCAAGTCTTTGTGCCAAGTCTGAAGGGATGAGTCATAAGGCTCTGCATCAGTGTAGGAATGTTAGATGGTTCGTCATTCATGCCAGTTTCAGGTGGGACTTTTCAAATTGTCTCCATATTTTTGTTATATCAAGTCCATACCGATCTTTCAATATCTGGCTATATTTCTGAGATGAGGTATTGTAATTACTTACACTATTTACATTGTTTGGGCTGTTGTCCTCATTTTTGCTGCCAGAAATATAGACAGATAATAATGTAATATAAAAATAAACAATTCTAACAATAAAGTGTAATAAAATGTAACAGAAGATTTGTTCTTAAAGTAGATACTAGGCACACTAAGAGATTAGCAACAATGACTAATAATAAAATAAAAAAAGATGATATATGGGAATAAATGATATTACGGGATGGATAAATGATTCTTGCTGTAGCAGCCTCAGCATAAAACTTTTTTCTTTTCTTGTTCATTCAGGAACTTGCATCTTAAAGGTTACATTTTATGGCTTTCTTTTGGCACATGTGAATTGCACATCTCAGACTTAAACTTTGAAACTATTTGTGTACAAAGTGATGTGCAAAATTGTTATATTCTGTGCAAATAGGAATATATACATGAAAAACCCAGTGGATAAAATAAGTAAAGGTTTATTGTACAAAACCAGTACAATAAAAATAAAGGTAACAGTTATGAACAAGGTCATGGTAAGTCAATCCAGTAGTGAGTGCTATTAGTGGAAGGCTGGTAGTTCTCGTGTAAATCTGAGTCGTACTCAACAGATCCCAGCTCATCTCCGTAGTCTGTTGACTTACAGATACTTATAGGTAGTTACTAGCTATAGTGTAGTCACTCATGGGGGTGACAGGTTATTCCATTACATCAAAATACAATTTCTTTTACATAAGAAAGCATGAAAATATTTTCTTTATGTGGAAAATGCGATTCACATTAAATAAAAGATATGAAACAATGAATTTTCTGTTTATTTGACACATTGTCTTGTCATTAAGAAAATTTTACCAGACAGCATCAATTTTGAATTTGAATGCATTTGGTTGCTTAAGAAGAGGCAAAGATGAGAATGTCTGCCCTAAGCATACACATGGAAAAGTCAATTAAAATTGCAAGTCATTAAGTCATATGCAGTGTTTCCATTTAGAAGAGAAGCTATTTAAAAATTGAACCACTGTATATAACACTTACTTTGTTGATGTAAATAACAAATAAAGATTCTTGATAAAATCCAAGGAATCTGTAATGATATTGGTCTTCACCTACCATCTTGGCTTTGATCACTTTCCCATCACCATAATATAGCTTCCCTGTGCCTTTTCTATATGATAATTGTTCTGATGAGCATTTTTCTTAGGTACCTGAACATTATGAATTTAAGTGCAGTACTAGATTGGCAGCTAGGTCTCATCATTTTCCAGTTGAAATTGCTAGATATAATCATAAGTTTTATGCTAACTGCTTCTTCTCTCACACTTCTCGCTTGTGGAACTCACTTCTGAATTTTTATGTTCCAGTCAACTTTGATCTTCAAAAATTTAAATACAATGTCAATCTTTATCTTCTGTCTTCATAATTTCAGTTCTTTTATTACTCTCTCTCTCTCTCTCTCTCTCTCTCATTAGTAATATTTTTCTTTTGCTCATATTCTCTCATACTCTGTAACCTCTTGTGTCTTAGTGGCTTTATTGCTTTGCTTGGGGTGAAATGATTAAAAATAAAAGAGAAAAAAGCCAAATTGAGTAGAATGTGAATCCCTATTTTTGAATAGGTCCAATACTAATTTTAGAATAGGTCCAATACTAATTTTGGAATAGGTCTAATACTAATTTTTGAATAGGTCCAATACTAATCTATTTTAATGTCTGATTGATGTGAAAGTAAACAGGTAGCATTTGTCAACATTGTCAGGATTCTTTATTTCTTTCCTCTTTTTTGTTGGTGTTCTTTTGTCTGTTGCATTCTCTTGTTCGGTACACAAGCACACACATACATACACAAACATATACATAAACCTTGCCAATAAAAAGCAAGAACATACATGTCTGCAGACATGAAACACATCTCTCCATAAATTAGACAAATTACTGTATTTCTCACCATCAACAACTGCAGACTCAAGGACATACTCCCAAAAATAAACTTAAAATTAAGTAAAATGTAAGGTAAACTTTTGAGACTTACAATGGAAGAAAAATTAACATTTCTGACATAGAGAAATTTCTGTCTCAATTTTTGACATGATGTATTGTTACTCTTCAAAATAATTTGTTTCAACTAGCATCCTTATTTTTATTGTTGTTATAACAGTATTTTAGCTGGTCTACTTTCCAGGCCTTCTTTGGATGTCTATTAAATTTGCTAATCTTCAAGGAATTCTTAATGGAAGCCATTATTTCATCAAGTGAGGTATGCATTTTTTTCCTCACACTCAGCATCTTTCTTTGGTGATATAAAAATGGTCCTTTGGAAAATTCCTGAAAAAATACTGGATATGGCATACACTTGAGGAAGCCTAGGATTGTTAGGTTCTTCCTCCCAGTGCCAGTGTTCAAACCCAGGGAAAAGCTCAGGTTCTGAATGCTGGTTTTCCAAGTGAGAAGACCTTTCCTAGATGGAAGATAGCTATAACACAACTTAGCCTCACTTTCAAATTTACATTTAACATTAGTTTTATGAAGTCAGTTTTAGCACAAGCACTAGCTGTAGTCTATAGCATCTGTTCAAATATTAGCCTATGAAATACTTAAACTTTGCTTATAAAACATGAGAGAACAACTTTGAGGGATCTTTTAGAGAAAAAAAAGGGGTCTTACATGCTTTCAAATAAAGTAACTTCCTCCATTTGCCCATGATTTAACCTTGTGCCACACAAAAGCTAAGCTTAATAAATATTTTTACTTGAATAAGGCCAGAGAAAAGACTAGTAAAATTAACAATGTTATTGGATTGCTATGAGGCTATAGCTACACCTGTTGATATTATATACCTTTGGTTCAGATGATGATATCATATACTTTCTATTGAATGGCAGGCTCTATAAAATAGATAAAACTTCTTCCATGGACATTTTGGTGGTCAGTGACATGTATATCATGGTTGTAAATTGGACTGCTATAATTGCAAGAGGACTACCATCAGCAGTAAAACAAAACAGCATCACTTCTACTACCAATGTTGATGGTTTCCTTTTTCTTTTTTTTTGGAGGTGGGGGGGTCAGTTCATCTAAAGCAAAGCAGTAATGCTACTAAGAGACAAGGGATTACTGGGAGTGAAACAGAATGAGAAGGGTTTAGGAGAAACCAGAAACCCAATCCTGAACAGGGAACAAGGGATAAACTTCTACTTCTGTTCAAAAGACAGAAGAAGTTTTTATTATTAACATCCACTTTTGAGGGCAAATGTTTTATTCTTAGGAAAAGATATTGTAGCTTCAGTTAACAAAATAATAAATAAGAATAGTAATTCAAGAGAATCACTGAAATGATGAACTAACTTTTTCAAATAGTAGTTTTTATGATAGTCATCTTCAGGTAACATAGAATGCAGTTAAAAAGTATCCAATCTTAAGTATGATGATAAACTACATCCAGCAGCAGCAGCAAGTCTTCTAATTGAGAGATTTTTAGGAGTGTGGCACTACCTCTTAATTACTGTTGCTCCCAAGGTTGAGCTTCACTTGGGGTGGTAGCACTTGTTAGGATCCCGGCTATAGGAAAATAGTGAACTTTCAAACAAAAACAAAACACTATGAAAGCATAAAAATACATTTTTATAGAGAAAAATTACCAGCAATACATGTTTGTAAAAAAAAGTTTTTTTAAATTACCAGTAATACATTTTTGTAAAATAACTAATGCTCTCAAGAAAATTAAGCAAAATAGCTGCAATTTTTTTTTGTTTTATGAGATACCTTTTAGTATCTCATAAAACAAAAAAAAAATTTGCAGCTTTTTTTTTTTTTAATCTAAAAGGAGCATGTATACTATTCAAGATGGAACCTAGCAATAGTGACAGTCATGCAGGTTTTTGCAATATTTTTGACACATACTGTGCACAACTTGAGTTGCACAAAAACAAATATTTTATTTTTGGGGAGAGTTTGATGGTTAATTCCTTGGTGAAAAAATGAGTTGGTCTATGCCATGGTTGGAGTTGCATACAGGTTGGAAAATATTTAGTTTTTCTAAAAAAAAAAAAAAAAAAGATTTGGCAAGTGGCTAAGAAATTGACTTGCTCTCAGAATCTTGGAAGATCATATTGAAAATGTTGTTTTGGACATTCCTAAACAACAAGAGCATTTGAGATGCAGATGCTTTATGAAGTTTTGGAAGAATTGAAAAGTGAAAAAGAAATATTCAGAAATCCTGTTTGCTCATTTCAAATTCAGTTTGATTTTATGAAGTCTTCAGGTAGGAAATCAATTGAAAATATTGATAGTTCATCGATTTAGTGCTGTTTGCCAAAAATGTTAGTTTTATCATAAAGATGTCCTTTAGGATGGAGTTTGTGAATGAAGGCTTCTAGTGAGAAATCAATTAAAAAATACTTTTTTTGTATATTGATTTGTCATATTGATTTGGTGTTGTTTGCCAAAAAGAGTATTTTTTTAGAGCCTAAAAATTCACTAGTGTGTTTAAACTTCTCCTTCAATTTACAGAAAAATAAACCCCAGACCTAAATAATCTTCTTATATTACTTTGATTTTAGATTTATTTTTGGTGCCTTTCTTGTGACCAAACAAGATGCACACTGTTTTCGCTGACTGGCATGTTTCAGTCAATACTGCCTGAAGTAATAAATAAATAGACTTTTGTTTAAGTGCTGCCTCTTTTAAAATTAAAGCTTTCGATTAATGAGATGATTTTTATGGAATTGAATTACATCTTAAATATTTTATCCACAAATACAAAAACACCATTACTATATCTCAAGTGAAACCTTGCACTTTCTTAAGAAGAGATAACAATGTGCTTCAGTTTTAGATTGGCTCAATTTTAGTTGAATCCCCTTCACTCCTGACTTAAAACTTGTATTCTAGAAAAATATTTAATAAATGTTCATGTTTGTTTACCTTTGTTCGCTGACAGACAAAGCTTTCTGTCTTCTTCAATTGACTGGCGGCAATCAGAGCAATCTCAAGATAGGCATTCTTTATCAATCTAAAAGATTTATTAGAAAATGGATTCAGAAAAAAAAATATCAAAAAACATAAAAGCAAGAAATGGTGCAAAAAATGTTTTCTAACATTGTAAAAGGCAAGTAAAATGTTTTCAACAAAAAGTTGGTTTTTATCCCAATTGAGAGATTTTATTAAATAAACAACAGATAAAAAAAACGATGTAAATTAACAATGAGCAAATTATACACATATTCTGTGAGTAATGTTTGCTGCAATTCCTGGCCACTGACAATAACTTTTCTGTATTATACAGTCTGGCCTTTTTAATTTGGTTGTAGTATTGTACGTAAATGAGGTACTTCTATAAAAGTAGTACACCACAGCACTTGTCAGTTGAGCTACCATTTGTTGACCTGACAACGTCTATTCCAGAGACTATTCTACTTTATAACAATATGATGTCACTGATAGGATTCCTAACCGAACCAGAGCATATAGAAACATTGATTAGATGTTTAGCAGTGTTGGCTAGGGTAAAGAAGCTGAAAGACAAGAAAGCCTCTAGAAGGAAGAATGAAATTACTGATTTATTTTTGGCTTTGGCAGGATGTGAAGCCATAAAGAAAATATACATTATGGTTTACTCCAAAATACTGGGAGATTTAACATATGAGGAAATTTCAACTATTATAAAAAGAAACATGCACCCCAAAAAAGCAGAAAGAACAAAAATTCCTGAAAATAGAGAGGACCTAAATGAAACCGTAATGCAATATATACACAGATTGAAAGAAGCATCAAGATATTACGAATTTGAAAGACTGTATTCAAGATAAATGTTTATAGAAGATGAATTGATCCTTCTAAGACTAACTGAAGGCATGTATGATATTACATGTAAACATAAGATCCTAGAAGGCTACAAGTGAATGATATGAATTTAGAAGCTAGCATAGAATTCTTCCAGCAATTAGAATTAATTAATGAATTTGATAATTCTAAAAACAATATGGAAGCATAGAACACAACTAAAATCCTAATTAAGTGCAAATATTGTGACAAAGAACACGAAAGAAACAAAAACAAATGTCCAGCCCTAGGAAAATTATGTTTAAACTGTAGAAGAAAAGACCATGTCCAATCTATGTGCAGATACAGAAAGAGAATAGAAAGGGTAGAAAATATAAACCCTCATATTGAAAATACATGAGTATATTTGATAAGAACACCTGTAAAAAGTAGAGAAACAGTAAAATTGAATGGCATAACTTTTCCCATGCAGGTTAACATGGGGAGCGATGTTACCTTCATCCTAAGGAATTTCTGAGAAAAAATGGGTAAACCCAAATTAAGAAAAAGTAATTTTAATTAAAAACAATTTGATGGATCTCTCATCATAACTCTAGGCTCATTTGAAGGAACTTTCGAGACAAAAAAAAACATTTTCTCTTGAGTAAATGGATGGCAGAACAAAGACCACAAAGAAAAAGTGGTGTGGTAAAGGAATAACAGTTAGAACCACAAAGTACAGGAAATTGTGGAGAGCCCTGATTGTCCATGTTCTGAAAGAACATATATATATATAGAGAGAGAAATTGATTGTGAGGAATAAGCCTTAAAATTATTAATGACAATATACATCAAATCTAGATTGGGTGAGAAATTCCACTAATGATGTTGATCACATCACATTATTAGTGTTAATCCTCTTCATTGTTTTCCACAATAAAGATTAAATGAAAGCATAATTATTCAAGGGAATTAATTCCGTTGGTACAATGGCAATATCAACGGTTTCCTTATAAGGAAACATTTGCCATTCATTGACTGTGCAACAAAAACAATACAGAATCATTCATTGACTGATCATCTATTCTTCTTCTATGTGTCATGTCCCTTCATGATGTTGGTGATAATGGCTCTTCACAGTTTCTTGTCCTTTGTAGCTCTTAGCAAATTTTGTTCTTTTGTTATTCCTCCAAAACCCTGTTCTGCCATCCATTTATACAAGCTTGTTAGGTAGGCCATATGGTTTTTTCCTCTGTCTTTCTTGCCTTCAATATATCCTGTGAGTATCAAATTTTTCAAGCCCTCTTTCCTCAGGTACCCTAGAAATTTCAATTGTTTCATCCTGATGTTAAGTATGTTTCCATTTTCTCTAAAACTTTGTCATTCCATGGTATTCACAGCATCCTTCTGTAGAACTAATTTTCTGTTGCTTCAAGCCTATTCTTCATCTATGAGGAAATTGTCCAGCATTCACTGCCATATAGGAGGACTGATACTATATAACAGTTTAGTACTTTTTCCATTGTTTCCAATGACATTTTCCTGTTTTACAAAAAACAAAAACAATACAGAAGCCAAGTTTAGTTTAATCATTATTATACTATCCTGAGAGAACATTTGTGGGCATGGAAGAGTCCATTTCACATGCACACACAAATATATATACATAAGTTTTGTTAAATTCAACTGACAAAGTCTGTTTCACTTTTAAATATTAAACTGGCTTTGTTGGTTGAATTTAACAAAACTTATATTTTCTTAAAAAGAATAGATAATATATGGCACTTAAATGTATTGATCTTTTTTTCTTTTATGCAAATAACATTTTGCAAATGTGGCTGTTGTTGATATATAAAATAGCCAAAATTTATATTTTGTTCAAGATTTCAGCTCACATGAGTCATTATCAGGAGTGTGAGTAAGAAAAGAGAAACAAAGAAAATCAAATGTATTTTAAGTAGTGCATTGTTTTAAAAGTGTCATTTAAAAAAAAAAAAATTAAACCAATGTAGCAGAATGCTGTAAGCCATGTAATGGTGATATGTAATAGCAATATATGATAACATGTAATATTTTTTATACACATACAGGATCTTAGACTATAGTTATTTTTATGAATTGCTTTTAATGTAAACTGCATTTAATGTAAATGGCTTTAATAATCTTTAGTCTTTTTATGCAGTTGGATTAATGGAGTATTTTAGTATTGCTCAAGAAGAGCTGTCTAATATTATTATAATTCTTGGGTGCTTGTTAATGTCTTGTCTAATTACACTTTTTTTAGATAAATGGTATGTGAGTCTATGTGGAAGAGTAGTTGTTATAAAACCTATATAAGACATATTGTTTATTATTTAGAAATGCAATCTTTGACTGAAAGCTTAAACAAAATATGTATTTTTCGCATACTATAAAAATAATCAATAAATTCAATAGACATAAAATACTCATTCTTTTTTTATAAAACATGTATACAAGAACAGTTTCTACCAAAGTATACTGAATATATACATTTGTGTATGTGTATGCCTGTGTGCATACACACAGATATATATACTTCTGAGTATTGTGTAATGGTTAACAAGTTAAACTACTAGATCACTGTTAGTACATTAGTTTGATCCCCCACAAGAAATCCCACTATGGCAGCTCAGGGCCGGATAAAATTAAAATTAATAAATATTAAGCAGGGAGTGATGGCTAATGACCATTCTTTATTATAGTAAGATAAATCTTAATTTAGTGCTCTAATATTTGGCCCTGTGCTAGACTAAGCTAAATATCTACAATAGTTTTGGCTACAGAGTCAAAACTTGCAATCTTATCTGCTATGTTTTAGGTAATGCCATGAGTTCAACTGACTCCATGTGCCCACAAAATCTTGGCTTTGTTTCATCAAAACCAAACTGAGTAAATATGTCAAAGAATTGCCTACTACAGAGTGTTAGCAAGCTAGTCTACAATACCATTGGCAATGTATCTTGAGTTCATTCATCACTGAGTGCTCCGCTACTGTTAGCCCTGTCCCAGATTAAACTGAGGAATTACATAAGTATTTCTTATTACCATAAACATTATATTTAGTGGCTACATGTTTTTGAGTAGGCATTTCTGTTTTTTTAAAATTAACATCTACTGGCTGATTGATTGATTTGTGTTTTTTACAGCTTATCAACCTTTTGAAAGTTCAGTCATAAGTCACCTGAGGGAAAGATATTGTCTTTGATGGAGCATCACGTCTAGTCCATGAAGCAAGTCCCAGCAAAGAAAGTGATACATTGGTTAATCATGAATGTTCCCCCAGGAAAAGGAAATGACTCTGGGGACTGCTAGATCTGCTTAAAAGCAGGCCTCTCATAACAACCAACACAGTTGCATGGCAAAAGGCCACCTGTCAACATGCAGGCATGCTGTCATCACTGTCATGATTGCTTCTCTCATCGCAACTAACTCTTCACACATGGAAGCCAAGAGAGACCAGTTTTGACACCACCAGGCCCCTGAAGCCAACCACTGTGATTTCATCACCACACAACTCCAGGCCTCCCTTGTTGACACTAAACAAAGACATTCCAAGGATCAGCCTTAACTACAGGCGAATACTTGATGTCACCACTGCGACCCTGTTTCGTTGATACAACATTCAACCCGATTCAAACTGAAACATTCCACTTGACCCACTACAAGCCTACCAGCTACACCTAATCCTTCATTGCCACTCACATCACCTTGGCAACCAATGTGCTCTACCATGAATCAACCCACCATCATGACCTCAACTGATCAACATGTCAACCCCCCTTACCAGGCAGTCCGGCTTCAACATCAAAACCATCACAGATGTCAAGAAAGGTGTGCATCAAACCTGACCAACAATTAATTCAGTCCAGACCTATCCTGTGACCTCAGCTAAACCAACCCAAGTAATTGGTCAACTCCTGGCACTACTGACAACACCCTACACCTAATTGATTTCCTGTAAAACAGAAACCAAAAAACAACATATTAACAATTTTTGCTGTTTTTTTAAAACACTGTAAATATATATTATGTATATTTAACAAATACATACTGTTGAAAACTTAATGATGGTTATTCCTTTTCTTTTGCAACCAAATGCTTGTTATAATACAGCTTCTTGGCAGATCAAGTGAAGGTAATTCCCACAATTTAATTGAATATCACAAAAATATAACAAATCTGACTGGAATTCAAACTCATCTCTTCAATTTCTCATTCCAAGCTGCTATCCATTACACCACCTGCACATCCACATATGCTGGATGAAAGACTGAAAATTTTATTACAGAAAATCTGGTTTTTCAGCCCAGGTTCAATTCCTATCAAAAATTACATTTTCTTTAATAAGATTTTCTATCTTTTTGTCAGTAGATGTCAATTTCACTGTTTAAAAAAAGAAATACTACAGTTCTAAAGTTTGAAGCCACCCCCAGAATTAGAATGGGATGAACTTGACAGAAGAGTGAAACCTTTTCATCCAAAAAATGAAAAAGAGCTCTTGAAGTCATTGAAAAAAGAATGGAATCAATTATTAAACTTATACCTTTTGCAGCAAATGCCAAAAATTTGTGCTGCAGTAATTAAGGCTAAAGGAGGATATTTTGACGAGAGCAAAATTTAATCATAAGATTTTTTTTTTCTTTTTGTCATTAAAATTTCTAATAAAAAAATCATGTCTCACTTGTTTTGTTTTGTCTTATTTAAAGTACAAAAGAACTACTTTTGGGGCCAATTTAAAAAATTACCAGGTAGCTTCAAACTTTTGAACTGTAGAGTATATATAAAAAGTAGCAGTATCTTTTTTTTATCATTTCACACCAAGCAAGGCAATAAAGCCATTATGACACAAGAGGTTGCTGAATATGAGACAAAAACATTAAGGAGAGAGAACAATAAAAGAAGAGGAATAAAGAAGACAGAAGATAACAACTGATATTGCATTTAAATTTTTGAAGATCAAATTGATTGTAAAGCAAGAAGCCAGAATAGAGTTCCACAAGCAAGAAGTGCAAAATAAGAAACTCTTAGCATAGAACATGGTTACATCTATCAACTGTAAGATGATGAGACTTTGTTGCCAATCTAGTATTGCACTTAAAGTCATAAAGTCTAGCTACCAAAGAGAAAAGCCAAAATATCTAGTCCAATATACTAAATATACTATTTATAGTAATAAAAATAATGTTGGATAAAAAAAAATCCCATTAATTACTTATAAAATTACTTTGTTTATGTTTCAGGATTGAAAATAAACTTATATTACAATCAATGAAATCATTGAACATCAAATCTATAAATTTCCTGATTGGTCTTTTTGCTATATACCAACCAACCTTCTACTTTGCATCTGACTGACCCTATTCCATTCTTTGAATTCAGTACTGTAGTCAGTTCTAAAGGATTCCACTGCATTCTTTGTACTTACATGAGGCTGTGGTGGGCAAAAAAGCTGACCTTGATAGCATCCAAAAATGTGCACATTGGGATGAAAGGAGTGATCATTTTCAATTTGGCCATTTCTCTTTCAAGTTTACCTTTGAGTTGGAAAAAAAAAGAAAATAAGTTACCATAAATAAAGCAAGGAATGTCAACCTGCACATAAATTTCTTTGTTATTTTTATTATTTTTAATATTAGGTGAAGTTGACAAACTCATTTATAAGTAAAAAAAATTCTATTCTGGCAATTCAAAGGTATATAATTGAATATATATATATTTTGTTTATGAACCAGCCAACTTGTAGCTTAACAGTAATGAAGGTGAACTTGTATTAAATTCTTTATGCTTACAAATCAGTAATTATTTTCTTTTACTTGGCTTGGAGAATTATGATGAAGCAGGGCTAGAAATGTTATGCTGATTGTTTACAAAGCTCAAAGGGAAACAGGGGACAGTTTACTATGTATTTATCTGTAATTTTATTGTCTATATTTCTTAAATGGATAAGTATCATTATTAATTATCAAGTTGTAGTTAATATCACTGTTTTAAGATGTTCAAAATTCTTAGTTGGAATATTGTAATTATTATTCGTTTTTGGCTCATTTTTTTCTTCTTATTTTTCTTGTTTTGTATTACAACCCTCTGTTTCTACATTTTATGACAATTAAAATACACTGCATTATTCACTACTTTTCTTTCCACTGCACTGTTTTCCAAGGCTCCTCTACTGCACTACTTAATTTCAGTCATGGTCATTTTTGTTACCATAGCAGGATATGACAACACAACTGCAAAATTCAAACATGCTATCATTCATTCATCAAAGTCACTTGCAATGGTAAGATAAACTTTTTGCTTTGCAAGCAAAATTACCTCCGGTATATTAAAAGTGCAATATAGATGAGAAATTGTAGTGGATTGATAAATAGGATTGTACCTATTTGCATATGTTATGTTATAAAGTGTACAGTAAAGTAAGAGACAGGCAGAAGTTGACTAATGATCACGTGTTGTAGAACAACACAATACAACGGAAATAAAGAACTACTTTTGACAAGACTTGAATTCATATCCCATGTTTTTCATAGTTTGTCTGAGATAGTGACTTATTATTTTCACTCAAGATCATGGCTCCCCACAACTTCCTATCCCATGTAGCATTTAGTAAAATTTGTTTTTTGCTATCCTTCTCACCCAATATTTCATCACCCATTCACACAAGCTTGTCAAGTAAGGGGCCTTCTGCCGTCCCCTGTCCCTTTTACTTTAGTTATGTCCTGTGAGTCTCAAACTCTCTAAGCCCTCCTTCTCACTATGTGTCCCAGAAACTTCAGCAGTCTTTTTCTGATTGTGAGTACAAGACTGTATTCTATTTACTGGTTCTTTTGCAATTATTTGTTTGTTCATTTCTTTGAAAGTCATATGACACCATGACTGGTCACAAAGGTTGACTGGCGAAATTTATATTTCTAAAGAAAGAAAAATAATTTTCATGTAAAAACAATGTGATACCATGAATATTCTGGTTTGTGTCACTTATGGAGTATAGTGTGAGAGGTGAAATTGTGAGCTTGGGTGGGATTGATGATTAGGTACAGTCTTAGTTCTCTTGAACTTAAGTGTTGTTTTCATTTGATAAATGAATTATTCATTGACATGAGTGACACAAAGTAAAACTTTACAGGTCAGGTTTGTTTGATCAAGGATATGACATGCTTTCAGATGGAGGTGACAATGACACCTGTGATAATCAGGTCAAATGAAGGTGATATTCTCGGAACATGGAAAATTTTCCACTGAAGATAGATATGAGTGATACAAGGCCACCATTTTTGATTGGCCAACCAATGAGAGAAGGACTGAGATGGAGCTTCTCATCTCCTCCATGATAGTTATGACACAGGGCCATTATTTTGATTGGACCACCAATCATATTGGGTTCTTGGGGTCTTTCCTTCCTCTCCTTTGAGGTGTATGATACAAGACTATTGGTCAAGTATTATTATTGGCTAGCCAATCAGAACAAGGCAATTTGGGTTTGCATCCCTATAAAAGCAGTTACCAAAAAAACAGAATCAAGATTTCTGCTACACATTTATTTTCATCAAGGGGTTCCCTTATAATAATGTTTTGTTTAGTTTCTTGTACTTATATCTTTTTCATTGTATATAATTATTGGGTTTTGATTTTTCTCCATCCTTTGATAACTGTATAAATAAAACTTCATGTTAGGGATTTCATAGAGAAAATGAGGTATTTTGGTGACTGTGGTGTGACAGCTAAGAGTAAATGTGTTGTTATGGTGAAAGGAAAATTGTAAGTACGAATGGGTCAACAAGTGAGACTAGCTAGTTTTGAGGTAGGACTAGAGAAGACCAGTCTTTAACCCATCCCTACTTTTTAGCCCTTGTGGTACATTTTGTATTTTTAATGCAAATAAATATTAAGATCAAATTGGTCTTACTACTAGTATACCAACACTCTATCTGCCATATGACCGTGGTGCCTCAATCACCTAAAGACTTGTTATTTACATCACTTTTTGAACTCACTCAATCAGCTGCCTTCATTTAAATAGTTAAATGGGCTCTTTAGCCATAACTGCAAATGTCAGTCAACCTCTTTCTCTGAGCTCAAGAATTCCTTATACGGGGAAACTTCTTCAAGCCATTTTCGTTTATATATATATATATATATGATCTTAATCAAAGTACCATAACTAGAGGTTGTTATTTTTACACTTTTTAATGAGTGATATTGAAGTTAATTAAGTTTACCGGTGACATTGGTGACAATTGTCTTTCACAAGCATAGCTAGGACAGAGAGGTGTCAAGCCTGATCTTTGACAGTTCTTCACCAATATTCCTGCAGATACTGAAACACAACATGGAGACACATGATTGGTGCAGAGCAGACTCGCCAGACATGAGCCAAAGTAAGAGTGTCATTCAGTGAAGCACTCAGAAACAGTGTCAATTATTTTGTTTATTTATTCACTTATAGTTTTTACAATATTGATTCTTTAATATAACATCAGCACAAAGCTTGAATCCTTTTGGTTCGATTGCAATCAGCATGTAGTTACATAGACAGCCAACAAAAACATGCACTGTTAAAGATAGCATGAACATGAATGTCTCAAAAATTTAAACAGAAACATGAGAAGAGATTTGAAATCTTGTGAATATTTATTTGATTTCAAAATGCTTGCAGAGCCTATTTATTTATGTGAAAGAATTTTCACATCTGTTGTCTTAAAATGTTTAATAGAAAGAAAAGAATAATTTGAGACAAATTCCTTTGTATGCATTGTAAAATAAAAACCTTTAAGCAGGCTTACCAATTTGCAGTAAGATCTCAACTTCAAGCCCAGCATTCCAAAAGAAGCATTTCCTGTTCAATTGCTGTGCATTTTTCAGCACAGCCAAACAATCAAGAAGATAAGAGTTTCTCTGCTGAACCTCAGGAGTCGTACTGAAGAGAAACAAAGAATTTCACCTAAAATCTTATTCAGAAAGTATTATTATGTTATGAGAGAGAATTATGCTAGAAAGATTTATTCTCCCATTAGTATTTCCCCCTTTATGGGCATTATTATATCCATGACATAACAACACCGTATTCCACGGATGGAGCAAAATGACTGAAAGGAAAAGGAATGACAAACATGCTTTGTTTTCAGAGAGACTTTTGTATCACCAAGACATACACAAAACTATATACACATATATACACATGTCCCATGCGAAGAATAATATATCACATATATCTACACAGCAAAGCAGAATGTAAGGAGAAACAAAGAGGAAAGTTATATGGAGATACTCCTGAGTCTGGAGAAGCAATTTTTAGGACTCAGATTCATATATTCAAGGACATATTCCACAAATGGGAAACAGCAAGTAGTAAGTTTTCCCAAATTGAGGACTGTGAGTTTGGGTTTTTTCTATATCTGGGAAAGATATATTCTCAAAGGGAAATGGTGCTATGGACTTGTAAACTGTGGGGAAGGCAGATTTATGGGGTATCTGAGCTAAAGAAAGCATTCTTATGGATTAGCTGCTGTAAACGAACTGTATTTGGCTGCTGCTTTCATCACTGTATGGAGTGACATCACTAAATGGCTGTCATGTGACCCATGTGACTTATTTTCACCAAAGAGAGACAAGCACCTTCTGTATTCTTACAATTATTGTGTGCATTTCCATGTTTACACTAGATATGGTTATTATTTGGCTTTAGTAACAACAAGTCTTCTCAAATAACCAGCACATTCCTCAGTGTCCTTTCACATGCAAGCACCACCAATGTCTGGACAATTTCAATCTAATTTCTTCTAATTCCTAATTCATCCAATTTTGACTCATATGTTTTTGGTACAATTCAAAATGCACAACCTTTATGCCCCAAACCATGTCTCTTTTGTTAGGTATATCTAATTTTCTGTTGTCATCATTATATATGCACCAACCCTGTATGAAACGAAAAATGAAAAATTTGTTTCACCTTTTGGAAGTGATGTCTGATGATCCAGTGTCCTTTAAAAGGTCTCTGGTGAAATAAACTATTATAATGGAGCCTTAAAGTGGTCTGTTTTTCTTTAAATTATTAGCTCTGAATTTACATTGAGCTCTCAGGATTTCATCCTCCTTGGGACTACCCATACGGATTACCAAGTTTTTGGTAACTTATATATATATATATATATATATATATATATATATATATATATATAATAATATATATAATATATTAGTCAAAATATAAATATCATCAATCTTATTGCCAATATTGTCATCATCTTGTTTTATTCCCCAAATTTTATTAACCGTCCAGTTATATATATATATATATATATATATATATATATATATATATATATATATATATATATAACTATATCATATTCAATGCTATTTTTCTGGTTCAATTGCCAGGTATTTTTAGCACACAAAAACAATTCAGAAGGTAAAAAATGTCTCTTCTGAACCCCATGCAAAAACTGAAATAACTAAGGAATTTCATCTAAAATATAAAAGAGTGGTTGAGGAAACATTTAATTTCCAGTGATTATCTGTCATTTACCAGATCTTCTGTCCAATCTGGCCTTTTTATAGGAATGTTACATTGTCTTTACTAAAATATGACTTATCTCCCCTTCCACAATTCAGTCATCCCATGAGATTTTGCTAACAGAATCTTATAGATAGATAGATAGATAGATAGATAGATAGATAGATATAAAAAGACTTCAATAAATAAATAGAGACACACTAAGTGTTTTTTCAACATTATTTTTTAAGACTTATCAGAATTAAATCCTATATATCTATATATATTTTTCAAACATGTATATTTGATGAAATTACTGAAATTTAAAATAGAAAGCTTTTTCAGACAAAGCAAACTTAAAATTTTCTAATTAAAGGATACTAGTGTATTGATCTATTTTACAAAGAAAGAAAAATGTATTTTTTGACTCTAAGAAAATAAAACAGTAATAACCTTACCATAAATTGATAGGTTTTAAATATAACTTGGCCATCATGAGACTGATTCGTAGTTTAACTTGGACAAGAATATTAAGTGGTGATAAATAAATATTTTTTAAAGGAATCACTGGGCAAGTTATTGGCTCTGAATTGATTGTGGTAGTATGTTGAATGGATTCACCTAAGTCTTGCAACTGAAAGATAAAAGAAAATGGCTTAGTTCTTTTAATAATTTAAAAAGAGTCCAAAAATTTGATAATAAAAAATGTGGCAAGTAATTTGATAAAGAAAATGTAGTCAAAATTTTAATAAAGAAAAATGTAAACAACATTTTGATTCTCCTTTCTGAAGCCATCATATTTATGTACAGTCATAATTTTTTTTTTAATTTACAGAAAAATGTTTAATTCATGGCTTTTAAAAAAAAATCAATAATAGTAATAATGACAAGAACATTAAATCACTTTTATTTAACATATCTAAAGTTTATATGACTTAGCATTGTCCAAACTTTCTTTTCCTTTCTTTGAAGTCAAAAGATTCTTGAATATTTTAGAATGCATTCTACAGCCTGTCTGAAATTATTATGCAAATCAAATAAACATCAATAACTCAAAAAGTTCTGAACCAATATTTTCAAATTTAATATCATCTATTTCCAACCTTAGTAAAATATTTAATTAAATTTTTTGCCATTTTTAAAGGTTAGTTTTTGAGATACTTTGAATTCATGAAAATGGACTGACTTAACTTAATGTGCAGATTAAACTAATATTAGCTTAAGACCTCTGAAATCTAATAAAAACTATTTTTTATTTTTGTATATTGAAGGAGCTTTGCAGAGATCATCAAATGATAAAGAAGGCTGTTGAAAATATAAGTAAGTTGGGAACTTGAAGCATAGGTAAAGGCTTTAAGAACTTGCTTCCTTGAGATGATTGTAAACTAAAGCGAATTATAGAGAAACAACCATTTTTGGCCAGCACTCAGATCTTTGAAAAGGCTGAAATTGATCAAGTCAAGGAGGACAAAAGGTGTAAAATACTTTGTGAATTGGGATCTGTAAAAAATCTCCTAGGCAACCTCTTCTCACTAAAGCAAATATTTTAAAGCATCAAAATTGGGCCAAGAAACACATGAAAATTGACTTTTCTAAAGTAATTTTCATGGATGAATCTTGAGTGACATTTGATAGACCTGATGGATGGACCAAAGAATGGATTTTATCCAATTCAGATTTGCCTGTGGCTAAAAGAAGACAACAAGGCAGCAGTAATGTTATGATATGGGCTGAAATTGTGAACCAAACTATTATTGGACCATTCAAAGTTGATGAAGAAGTTAAACTGAAGTGCTAACTATTGCGATTTTATGAACAAGACTATCTTTGCATGGTACAAGACTTAGTCTCGCAGTTTCAAAGTGAAGTGTGTATTTATGCACGACAATGCTCCTTCTCATGTATCTAAGCTTACCCATGAATTCTTTGAGCATAAAAGATTTACAGGAGAGAAGATAATGGAATGGCCACCTTCAAGTACTGATCTGAATCCAATCGAAAATCTATGATCAATTGTGAAGATGAAATCATATGAAGGTGGCTAACAATATAACAGCAAAGCAGACCTATGGGAAGCAATTAAGACCATGTTAGAAATTGAACCTGCTGAAGTAAAAAAATGAACAAAATCAATGGATGATAGATTACTGGTTGTTATTAAGAAGAGTCACTATATTAAAATGTAAATGATTCAAAGACTTATCATACATGTTTGTTATCTGTTATATTATAGGTGTTGATCAATTTTTGATGATTTTATTACCTTTTTATTGAAGTAAAATATGATTACTTGATTTTGCCGAATAACTACAGAGGGCAGTTTTTTAGAATACATCAAATAACTTCAATAAAACATATTGATTCTACCTAAACTTTTAACTCGGGCTTTGTTTTGGCATCTAAATTGATTGTTTAAATTTTACAATTTTTTTCAAACCAAATTTGAATTACTGAAGTTTATATAATTTGCCTAATAACTTCAGACAGGGTGTAATTCTAATTTAAATACATAATGTTATTTTTGTGAACAAAACTTTTTTCTGTATGTATATATGCAGGTTTCTAAATATTATCAATATTATGAATTATTATCAATACTTATAATAAGCATAAACATTATGAGCAGAAACTCAACTGTTATATTACACTTATAACAAAAGAGGTTTACCAATTTTAAGGAGAATCAGGTGAATATTTCAATATAAATGAATTCAACACATAAATGGATTTCATATATATTTATATATACAAAATGTTTCATAGAAGTAGGTGCAACATCATTCAGAAAAGGAGAGAAATATATATTTATATATATGTTTATTTATAGGATTAGTTGTAGTGGAGTTGTAGTTCTTGTGGTCACATGGTTTTTTTTCTGAACAGGAAATAATATAGTGTGTTTATACAACACATGGTTTGCCATGCAACACATTGGTATGCCTAGGTAAGAAGCATCCTGGAGAAATGAGACACATCTTTTGACAATGGCCTGTTGTAGATGAAAAGAGAAATAGAGTTTTTGTATCCTTTCCTTTCATACTGCTCTCGCAGACATTATGAGAAGTCCTACAAAACGAAGGTGAGATAATCCCACACTCTTAGCAATAAATGTATATACTGAAAATTTTAGTAAACCTAGAGTTAGAAAGCATTATGTCTATATAGTAGAGTAGAACTGAAATCCAACAACAACATCCAAACAACCAAAATCCCATTTGTTTATATTTTCTCACAGTAGTATAATGAAGATTGGGGCTGAGCTAAGGAGGTTACTGATCTGGTTTTACATCTTCTCTTAGATGAATGAATTAACAAAGATTAAGGGTCCATCTCGCCTAATGTGTTAACTAAATCAAAGACCTGGTTTTCCACTAACAGATCAATTTGACCCAGAAATAGTACCAGCCACTCTGGGTTAGAGTAAACTGGAGAATAATGGCAACTAAGGAGTGATGCCACATTTCGCAAGAATCCAGAATTGCAAAGCTGAAACCTTGCCATAGAATGCAGCTTGATGTTATGCTCAGGACATTATCTCTCACAAATTTTTAAATATTTTTCTCCATACCAGACTAAACTGAGTAAATATTTGAATAATATTCAAAAACACATTGGCACAAACACATTATTTATGATTGTAAATTTGAAAATGTTTTATTTATTTAGTAATGACTGCAAAACACATTTCCCTCCCCAATTTATAGGCAGAAGCACACAAATGTAAGCTGGGATTTCGTCCTAGCCAATAAAATAGGCCAGTTCTCAGTTTCATCTGACTTAGTCCTGGTCTGTCTTGTCTTCAAGTCAAAATGCTATATTTGTCAGTCCAAATTTGCTCTTGTGTTTCAACCCCAATTCTTAGTTTGTGAACTTTTTCCCATATTACTATTTGCCTTGCATATTGTTATATTCCATGGTAATAGGAATATATACTTGAAAAACAAGGTGGATAAAAATAAGTAAAGGTTTATTGTAAAAAACCAGTACAATAAGTATAAAGGTAACAGCTATGCACAAGGTCGTTGCAAGTCAATCCAGTAGTGAGTGCTACTATTGGAAGGTCGGTAGTTCTCGTGTAAGTCTGAGTCATACTCAACAGATCCCAGCTAGTCGGTATTTACTAGCCCCCTGACGAGGGTAGATGTGGCGCAAGGCCAAGTTTAACATGGGTCTTCCGAGCCTGTAGGCTCGGCCAAAAAATCCCCGTAGAACCTGTATAAATGGGACCAGGACAGTCTACCTCCCCGAATGAGAATCTGCCCTGTGGCAGAGCCTTGTCCAGGTTCCTCTCTGCTCAGAGGCAGAAAGTTCAACTGTATAGCCGAAAAAGATTTTGGCTAGTCTCTGTAGTCCGTTGACTTACAGATACTTATAGGTAATTACTACCTATAGTGTAGTCACTCATGGGGGTGACAAATTATTCCATTACATCACATATATTGTTTACTTTCTTTGTATTATTTTTTGCCCCGTTCTTTTCTTTTATTCTTCTTGTTTATTGCAAACTTTATCAATTCTGTTTGTTGGACAGTTTTGCCATTTACATTTAATCATAGCTACTCACTCGACAATTTGTTTTAAATTACGTAAGTTTAATCGGGAAAGTACTTTTTAAAAAATTAGTGAGGCCGAAATAAAAACAAGGGAGACTAGAATACAGAGTTATGCCCCTTACATAAATGCCATTCAAACTTGTTTTGAATAAATTCTTCTGATGGAAGAGACGTTGTTATCGTTGTTCATAAATAAAAATTCAAATTTAACTAAAATCGTTGTCAGCCAATAAATAACCAAAAAATCAGTAAATACACAATTTAAAAAATATTCATGGGATGATGCATATGTAAAAAAAAAAAAAAAAAACAAAATAAAAAAATATTGAACCATGTTAGAAATGAATCAACACATCACAATTATTTAAATGTGAGTTTCTCACCAGTTTTTCTACAAGGTTCTGAATTTTAATGTAAGACTTAAGAGTTCTCTTCACCATGGAAGTTGTGAGTGGACCAGTGGAACCAATTTTCAGATCAGTTTTCAAGAGATAAAATTCCAATAAATTCTGAAACCCTGAATATGACAAATCTGGGCAAGACTTCAAAAGATTGATGCCTTTCTGTGAAGAAAAAAAAAACAAAAATAACAAATCAATAACAATAATAATAACAGTAGTAATAATAATGCTATTAATTATATTCATAGCTGAAATATTAATCAATGTATTATTAATGAAGTGTGAGTAGTGTAACACCTATCTTTGCAAAAAGTGAAATTGGTGAGCTCAAATTCCAGCTTAGTCTGTTGCATTCACTTTCACACTAAATGTCTTTTGGGAAAGGTGTGAATCTATTTTTCTCTCTCGCTATGAGTTAATTAGAAGAGCAGACATGGCTTTCTATCTTGGGTGGACAGCCAGTCTAAGAGAAAGATTTCTCTACATTCCAACCATTGAGAAGGCAACAGAAAAACATTCCATTTTTTTTCCCCAAGAAGTCATGGCAATACACAGATAATAAAGAAGAGGCATCTGTGGAGAACCATGGCTGTCTAAAAGAACATGGCATTTAAGAAAAAATCATTAATAGGAAATATGAAAATTATAATAATCAAAGAAATAATAGTAGCAAAAAGAGAGAGTAATAGCAGTAGGAGTTGTGTTGCAGTCATCGTTATAACAAATTTTGTATAGGAAATAAGGAAGCCGAGCACAGAATAAGCTGCACTAGTGGTACTTTTCTCTAGCACTGTCTTGACCTGAAACCTTGAGTTATGCCCTAAAATAACTTTTGTCAGATCTAGACTTTCATAAAGTTGCTCTACAGTGTATCCAACTCATTCAGAAATGTCTGTTATTAACATTACAACCATTTTGTCAGATCATTGATTAAAAATGACTTCAAAGAAGTTAATCATATAAATCTAATTTCCTGAAAAACTGTTTTAGTAAGAAGATTTTATAAATTTGGATCAATGAATGCTGAATGTTTCTTGTACGGAAATGGATAATATTACCATTGTTGTAATAGCAATGGTAATTATTTACGCTATTTACATGGTTCGGAATGTTGTCCACATATTTATTGTCATATTTTCAACCTTTCTGCTGTTGTACATTCTGGCTTCCTTCAAATGATATTTCTTGGAATTTCAAACCGATCCCTTTATTTAGTCCACAGGGGCAGATTGTTCTAATTCCACATGTCATGCTTTTGGATATCTCGGTTTCAGTTAATTCCCCTTAATAACTCAACTCCCCAAGTTTTTATTTCCTTGGTATACAATGGACAAAACATGAAGACAACAGTTCAAATAATTTAAATAGTTAAAATACCTCATCTCAGAAATATAGACAGAAGCAATGGTAATATTTATTTTATATCATGTGAAAATGGAAATTTAAACTCCATATATAATTTATTGTGTGTTCATTTGCTTTTAATATCATGTTTTATGGCAACTGTTTTCTAACTCTTTTCAATGTTTCATGTCAAAAGTACAGTCTTACCAAAGACATAGAAAACAGATTTTATTTAAAAGAGAGAAAAGAAAAAAATGCAAGATTGTTTCTACCTGTAATAAAGGTTCGCATGCCTTGCCACAGTGGGTCATCTCAAACATCTTTACAACCTGTACACGAATAAAAGCAGCTTCCATCTCAGGGTTGTTCCAAGTTTGAGATTCATCTTGACCATCTTCACACAAATGCTCAAAGCTAGGCAACTCAGGTGTAACAGTTTCACCAATTTCTAACAGAAAAAACAAAAACATTTTTTTTTACTATTTCAAACTCTATTCTATTGCCCATAAATGTATATAAAATTCTACAGTATAATCAGGTTCTTGTGTTCCAAGCATGTTATTCAATTTGGTATCATAAGAAATCTTTAAGATATATGTTAAAATAGTTAAAGTTTGGCACAAGAGCATATTTCTTGAAAAGGTGTTCATGCATTGTGAGACAAGGAAAGAAAAAATTTATGCATTTATTGAGTTTACACAAATTTTCTACATGAGAGCCAATATTTTAACAATTTATTTAAACAATTCTACTTGAGATCCAATTTTTTAACAATTTATTTAAACAAATAGTTCTACATTGGATCCAATTTTTAAACAATTTATTCAAACCAATCAATATATAATTTAATGCTATGTACTGATCAAAATATTTATCTGATTGTACAAAGTTGTCCATTTAGTCCCACAGTCAAGATAACTCAGTATGTTAATACCAATATGAACAAGATAATTCATTTTGCAATATGTTATACTTTTCTAAGATGGCTGCTTCTCCTTATGCAAAGAAAGAAAAATTTTATATTTGCTGATATTGCAATTTGTGAATATTTGCCCAGCCTTGTGCCTTATGTTTAGATCCATGTTTTAAGATATTTCATACTTGTTTATGAAAATATTTTAACATATTTAAATATATATACATTTTCCAACTAGGTATTTACACTGATGACACAACTAGTTACTCTTGTCTTAAGTGCAATAGGTCCGACAAGCTGCTCTTGAAAATATGCTCCAATCAGTTGTAAATTGTAAATTTTAATGCCTCCAAAATGTTTGCTTCTTTTCTGGTTGTGTGGTTTACTTAAGAAAGGGGAAGTTGCATGGAAAGATTTTATGTTACCATGTATCTTAACAACATATCAACAGCTTCCGAAGCCCACCACTGGTTATAATTGGTTTCACAAGAGATGAGAGTCTTTATGAGGAGTCCATGTATTTCCTCTATGATGTCATTCTATTCTACAGGACAGAGGCTTGTTGTTTAAAACTGTGGAATCAATATTAGATGATAGTCCTCAATCCTTGACTTATGACCTAAAGGTCATAAGTCAAGATGTGAATTTTGCAGCATAGCTTTACTGCTTTTAGCACTGTCTTGAGAAAAATCAATATTTGTAATGAAGTCACTTCAGTATGCACTGAGCATGTGAGTATTCTTCTACTTCTGTCAGCAAATATGATATACAGAGTGATTACCCAAAACATTACAACCAGCAATATGTGGCAAGAATGACAGCTACTCATAACAATTGCACATGTCAGAGTTAGAAGTTTAGAAGCAGTTCTTGATTACTTCATTTTGATGTGTTAAATAGTACTAAAAGAGAGACTTAAGTGTCTTTGATAAATACCAAACTGTTATGGCCTGAAAATGAGGTCATGGAATTTCTGAAATGGTGTAGCTGGGGAGATGATCTTATTTGAATGTGATGAGTACTTATCAGCAGTGGTACAAAGAAAGAAAAATCACCAACCACTGAAGATATATTGATACCAGAAGTGAACAGTACAAACAAACAGAAGGGCTACTGTAGTACAAATTGCAAATAGCTTTAATCAAACACATATGGTACAACAATTCTGGTTGCTTATAGGGCTGCATAGAGTAGATATGGTAACTAATGTCTTCTGCTGTAAAAGTATTTAATGGATAGGTAAGCATCAAAACTGAACCCTGTATCAATGAAAAATAGTTGCCTTGTCCAAAGAGTCCCATTTTCTTCTGAATAGAATAGATAATAGAGTATATATAGTAAGGGATAACTCAACACTGGAGTGGGACAACTCAGGATTGAGACAATTCTGGATTGAGACAACTCTGAACAGAGACAACTCAGCAATAGAAAAACAACTTTTTGTTTATAACCAAATAAAAGTAATTTATTAAGGTTTAAAACCTTAATTAGTGGATATTTTTATTCAAACAAACCGTCTGAAAAGGCATTATGTAAAATATTAACAAGTTTTTTGTTTTTAATTATTTTTAATAAAGTAAATTGACATATAAAAATAATTCAATAAAACATACTTGTTTGTAATTATTTTTTAATAAAGTAAATCAAAATTTTAAAATATTTTTATAAAAAATATTATAACATTTAATGTTGTGAATTATTGAAAATATTAACTTCATAATATTAACTTTATAGTGGGGACATAGATAAGGAGTGTCAGAGGGAAACACCCAGTAACTTATTAAATGAATTTGTGCAAATATATATTAGAGTGGAAAAAAGGGATGATAAAGAGTAAAACATTGATCGTTTACAACCAGAAGGGACACACCACATAAATGAAATGTGTGTGTGTGTGTTTGTATGAGTATATTTCACAGTAACATACAAACATACATGTATAGACATATAGATATTACATATTTAAGACTATATTTTTTAAGTTTCAGGTACACAAGATCATATATGTATAGACACACACAGATTATACACATATTTACATTATTCGGACTATTGTCCTCATCTTTGTTGTCATATTTATCACAATGTTTTGGCTGTTGTACACTCCAGCCTTCTTCAGGTGGTTGGAATGTCGAACTGAACCCTTTATTTTGCTTATTGGGGTAGATTGAACACATGGCACAGTGGATAAAGGCATTGGTTAGGTCCAATGACAGGATCCATAGACTTTTGACTTCAATACCTGGTTAAGGCAGTGGAGAACTTGGAGAGGTGAATTAACAGAAGATAACTGATAACTGACATCTATTAGACATAGCATGTGGAACTGGAACAGTCTACACCAACGAGCAAAATAGTTTGAATAATGTAAATAGTGTACATAATACTTCATCTCAGAAATATAAACAGATACATACAGATTATATATTTCATATTATTCTACACATTTTTAATATTGGATTAGTAATAAAGTCCATTAATTCCTAAATACAGGTCAGTGCCATTAAGCCACACGCCAATTAACCATGATGTTGTTTAAGCTGCACAAGCACGATAGACCCCCAATTTTTTTGTCATGTTCATATTAAAATCATAATCATCAATGTGTTGACTTACTGACTTTCTTAAATAAAGTGTTGTTACAAACTTTATTAAAATATAAAATGGTGATAATTTAACCTCACAACTTGTATATAGTAAGTACAGCTCGGTGCTAATAAACCACAATAGTTGGGGTTCAAATCATGCACATTGTTTGTTTTTGATTTTGTTGACTGCACAGTATAGTAGAATTAGTTGAGTACGATCTGTGTGAAAAAGAGTACCATGGTACAATTCACTCTGCCAGAAAATTGTAAACGGCATGCTGTACTGCTTGGCATTTGTGCCAGAAGCTCCAATATGAGCATTTCAGAGTGTTTGAGGGTCAATCTGAAGACAGTGCAGAGGATTGGAAAAAGTTGGACAAGTCTAATGGTGATTACAAAGGTATGGCTTGGTGTTTGTAGTGATCACTAGTGATGCTGACATGCCTCAGACTTAACATCAAGTGTCTTGAGGAGATAATGCTGCTCTGGGTCAAGAGGGAGGCTGCTGGAAGACCCTATATCTAGCAACAGGACTCTGCACCATGCCACACAAGCAGGAGAACTCAGTCATGGCTGTCAGACAATTTCTGCAACCACATCACCACCTAACTCTCCAGATTGCAATTCCCTTGATTATTATGTACAGGACGCAACTGAGTGAAAGACCAACAAAACTCCCTGTAACACCAAAGATGAACTGAAGGCAAGGATTATAGCAGCATTTATCAACTTAAACAAGGAGGCCGTCCAGAAGAGTTTCAGGAGATTCTGACATCATCTGGAGACTGTGGTTGAAACCAGTGGCGATTTTATTAAATTTGCTCTTTAGTATTCAAAGATATTTTTGTGTAATTTTGGTAAATATATCTGTTAAAATGAGATGTCAATGTTATTTTCATTTTTACATAATTTAGATAACAATTTATCTATCACACCCTCTGTGTGTGTATATATATATATATATATATATATATATATATATATTAAAGAAAAACAGACCACTTTAAGGTACCATTATAATAATTTATTTCACCAGAGCCCTTTTAAAGGACGCCGGATCACCAGACAGCACTTCCAAAAATGAATTGAAATGAAAAATTAAATTAAATTTTTTTAATTTCATTAAATGAAATTAAATTAAAATTTTAAAATAAAAATTTTTTAATTTCATTAAATGAAATTAAAATTTTTTAATTTCATTTTTCGTTTCATTTCATTTTTGGAAGTGCTATCTGATGATCCAGCGTTCTTTAAAAGGGCTCTGGTGAAATAAATTATTATAATGGTACCTTAAAGTGCTCTGTTTTTCTTTATAAATATTAGCTCTGGATTTACATTGAGCTCTCAGGATTTCATCCTCCTTGGGATTACCTATACGGTATACCAAGTTCTTCATAACTATATATATATATATATATATATATATATATATATAGTTTAAAATTTGTTGTATTCATAGGGGAAGAGTGCTGAATATCATTGATAGAGTACTTGTAAATATGTAGTTGTACTTGTAGTTTCATACCTCAAAGCATTCTTCAAACCAAGACCTTGCTCTGAAGATCACACACAGGTGTGAAACTGATAGACACCATGCAGTATTGATTCCTGTGTCCACACTGTTTATATCTCTTCCTATATATAACTAGTAACTAAACTACCTGATGATTACATGTTTTATTATGTAAGAAACTAATAGTTTTGTGGTCAGTTGGGATTATGATAATATATATAGTTTTAAGAAATGCTATATTTACTCTGTTAAAATGATCAATATCAGGGGTCAAGCATATATAAATATAAAAGTGGACACTGATGTCAAGACCCAGTGGCAACAGTGTTTCATGCTTAAACACAATCTTCAGGCCATGTGTGTTGTGTTATTATAATAAAGTAATCCTTAATAAATAATGCTACAAAACTGCATTTGATCCACAATTATTTCTACTCAATAGCCTCTAGAATAATTTGAAACATAACTGTTACCAAAAATAAAAGTTACAATAATACAATAGACCTACCCATAATGCACCATTGACCATCATATATAAATAGCTGAACCAAAACACACTAGACTGAACATTACGCTTAAGCATGAAACAGACTGTTGATGCTGGGTGTTGATGTCAATGTCCACTTTTATTGTATATTCCTCTTTTATACAAGTTTCACTAAAAATGATCAACAAGGAACTTCAGTTTTTTTATTTATTTTCCTTGTTGGGTGAATTTGGACAGTTAATTGTAGTTCCTTATCAGGCATTTTTAATGAAACTTATTGAGGGATTGCTGCCCAAATATTCAATTATTAAATTACATGACCTGGCAGCCACCAAGGAAAATAAATAAAAAAACTTAATTGCAGTTCCTTCTCAGTCCTTTTTAAGAAAATCTATCTATCTATCTATCTATATATATATATATATATATATATATATAGAGAGAGAGAGAGAGAGAGAGAGAAAAAGTGGTACCATGACTTACAAGTGTCCCAACTAATGAGTTTTTAGAGATACAAGCCATCTTTCAGACAAGTTTTTGCTTTGAGTTAAGAGCTAAAATTTGAGTTATGAGCCAGCTTCAGAAATCCCACCGTTAGTTGGTGCAGCAAGCACCACAACATTCACCTGGCATCCCATGTCTCACTTGTTTACTTTAAGCAGTTAGCGTGCAGTGGAAGCATCAGTGTTGTGCTTGAATTTGTGCTTGCAGTTATTTTTCAAAACTGTTTTCCAACCATGGATCCAAAGAAGAAGAAGAAGTGGATGATGTGCATTGAATTAAAGAAAGAAATTATCAAAAAACATGACCAAACTGTGCATGTAGTTGACTTGGTGAAGCAGAACGAGTGTAGCACATCAACGATCTGCACCACTAAAGGCTATAAGGAAAACCAAGGGTATTAAAATAATTTCTAAACTGTGGACATCTATCCATGAAAATATGGAAAATCTGCTGATGGTGCAGTTGATAGAGAAAGAGTTTGCAGGAGAAGCATTGGGCAAGCTGTTTAATGCCAGTCAGAGCTGGTTCAAGAATTTTAAAAGAGGACAAGCATTCACTCCATTGTCAGGCATGATGAGGCAGTGAGTGCAGATATGAAGGCAGCTGAGGATTACCTCAAAACTTTTGCCAGAATTAATAGCAGCTGAAGTATACATCTCCTAGCAAGTCTTCAACTGTGACAAGACAGGACTTTTTTGAAAGATGCCAAGGAGGACCTATATAATGACAGAGGAGAAGAGGATGCCAGGTCCATGAAGGATAGGCTAACCCTTGCATCAATGTGAGTGGTGACAGCAAGATTAAGCCATTGCTCATTTATCATTCGGAAAACCCAAGATCCTTTAAGTGACATAAGATTCTGAAAGAAAAACTGCAGTTTATGTGGAGGGCAAACCTGGGAGTATAGGTCACTCGGCAGTTTTTTTGGAGTGGGTGATTCTGGTTTTGGTCCTAACATTAAGAAATATCTCCAGGAAAATAACCTACCCCTGAAGGCTCTTCTTGTCCTGGACAATGCACCTGCTCACCCACCTAACTTCAAAGATGACATCCTTGAAGAGTACATGTTTATAAAGGTTCTCTACCTTCCATCCTTATCGTGCAGCTGATGGAACCAGCAGGTGATTTCTAATTTCAAGAAGCTCTTCACCAAGTACCTGTTCCACTGCTTAAGTGATGGAGAGCACAAATTTCACCCTTCAAGAGTTCTGGAATAACCACTATAACATCTTGATATACCTCAGAATTATCAATATGGTCTGGCAGAGTGTTACAAAGAGGAACGTGATTTCTGCATGCAAGAAGCTCTGGCCTGAGGTTGTTGTCTGAAATAAACTTTGAAAGACTTGAACCCGAAGTGACAGTGGTGGAGGAGAATGTATCCCTTGGCAAGTCCATTGGCCTGGACATGTATAAAGGTGACATCAATGATCTCATCTCGGAGCCTTCTGAGGAACTGACAACAGAGGACCCGCACATGAAGGTTTTGCAGGAAATAGATGATGCAGAGGAGGCAATCTCTACAAGTGAGATAAAGGAAATGTTGGGGATGAGGGAGAAACTTTCAGACTTTATTCAAAAGAAACACCCAGAATAAATTGCAATCATAATATAGCATTTACGTTGCAATCATAATATTGCAATCATAATATAGCATTGACGTTGTTGGCACCATGGTGCCAACAACATAAATGCTATTCAGTTTTCTCAAATTGTATCTTTTAGTTTTAAACCAAGTATTTCTCATAAACTATACATATTTTATGCATTTAAAGTAAATAAGTTCAAATACCCTAAAAATCATTTTTTATTGTTTAATTCATTATTTTCGTGAATCAAAATAGAATTAAAGTTAAATGCTAGCCTTTGCAGATTTTTATAGGCATAAATATTTTTCCTGCTGATTTCACATATTGACCACACATGCTTTGTAAAACTATATCAGATGTTCTTTGTTCTGTGTAATACGTTGATACTGTATCTTTGTAAAGTTTGTTGCTTCTATATAAATGTTTATCTCCCCCCCATTTCCCCATTGTGCTTATGCAAACCCTTTTGTCTTAATTGCAGTTTTTACAGAAAGAATTAAACTCATAAGTCAAGGCACCACTATATATATATATATATATATATATATATATATATATATATATATATATATATATATATTAAAACAAAGTAAGTAACTCCCAAGTAACTCCTACTAAAGAGGCACACAGGAGAAAAAGAGCTCAATGTCAAAATCACAGGCATTTATGTTATATTATCATAATCCAAAATACAACCAACTGACCACAACTATTACATTCTTACACAACAATGCATGCAGTCATCAGGTAGTTGGTATTTGTTTGTTTAGTGAAATGGGTATTTTGTACCCACCTCGGCTAGCTCAAGTTGTCAACAATGCAACCTTTGCAAAGGATTGTAACACTAAATGCAGAAAAGTGCTTGACAATGCCAGGTCCATAGAGTGTCTGTACCAGAATATGTATATATTAATAAATACACAAAGTAAGTAACCATCAAGGCAGTAAACTTTTCAGACACACTTGATTTTTTTTAACCACTAAATAGCAATAAAGAGGAGGCTGAAATTTTATTTGTTGAAATTTCATAAGATTATGTAAGTGGAGGTAATGAATGCAAAGAAAAAAAAAATATTTTTACCAAGATTTCTAAAAAAAAAAATTACCAAAATAATTGAATTCATTTGTGTCCTGAAAATTTAATTAAAATCTGACAATTATTTGATTTTTGCAAGAATTTCTAAAACAATGTGTTTTTTTACCACAAAAAAGATGCTAAAAATTCCTATATTAATCTTTGCCCTGATTGAAAAGAAAAAAGATTTTAACTAAAGTTTCAAGCATGCTAGAAAGGATTAAAAAATTTAATAAAATAAAAAAGTACTTTGGTCTTTCCTCTTAATAATAATAAACATTTTGATAATAAAACTTTGTTTTTATGAAGTTTGGGGCCTTTTTTCATCAGGGTATACTCTTTTTTAGAAAATCTTTAGAGGTACCTAATATATATCTATACATATATATATATATATATATATATGAAGAAATATAGTTTTAAGGTGTGCTATATTTATGGGATAAAGTGCTCAATATCAGAGATAGAGCGTATGTAAATATAAATGTGAACATTGAAGTCAAAACTCAGAGGTGACAGGCTGTTTCATGCTGGACGCAATAGTCAGAGCCTGACGATTGCGTCCAGCATGAAACAGCTTGTCACCTCTGAGTTTTGACTTCAATATTAATGTTCACATATATATATATATATATATATATATATATATATATATATATATATATATATATATATAGAGAGAGAGAGAGAGAGAGAGAGAGAGGGAGAGAGGAGGAGAGACTGTGTTGCCTCTTATAAAAATGATATAAAATTAAGTTCATAATATATGGTTCTGTATTTTTCATTTTAATCACATAAAAAAGAAAGCAATCAAAAACTCAGAATTTAAATGTGATGATCGGCTTACCTGACAAGGTGATCGGAATAGACACATCAGTCTGCATTGCCTGGACTAAACGTAAACGACACTGTAGCCACTGTTGGCAACCAAGGATGTCTTGGTTGTTTTGGTCCCAGTCTGACAAGGGACTGTATTTAGATTTGCATTCATCTTCTGGTATGTTGGTTGCAATGGATGAGAGGGAAAGTTTGCTTGATCTCCTGATAGATGACAGAAAAAGAAATCAGTAGAAAAACTGACAACAAAAGTGAGAGAATCAAGCAGATATTGAAACTTTCATTAAAATTGTTTTCTCATGTCTTATACTTTTGTGCTCATTTTAAAATAATTGTTAGATAAATAAGTAAAATAGAATACAAACACAAAAAAATATATATATGTATATATATAAAAGCCAGTGTCTATTGCTTTGTAAAGCACGAAACACCACATTGATGTTCTTTATATTTTGTATACTTAATACCTAAATATGTTAAAAAAAAGGTTTTAAAAAGAAAAAAATACTTTTGCATACTTAAAGCAGAAGTGAGACTATTTTCAGTGACTCAGAGTAATATTATATGGCAGTGTTCTCATATAGTGAATATACTGTTGACATTGTGAATAATATTAGGTTTTGTCATTTTTGGTCATCCATACTTAAACTACACCCCCTGAGTAGCTCATAAATTTAAGCAGGCTTACTGGGATCTGTCTATCCATGTTTTTGTTGCTATCTGGGTGCTGGGATTCCAAACATTTAACAATAACAACACATCTTTTAAATGAAACATAAAAATGGTTATTCTCTGAAGGAAAAGTAAAAGCAGAATGTCAGCTGAAATAACATTTATAGATTCTTTTAAGAAATATACAATAACAACAAAATGTTCAATTTTTCTTGCATGGAAGTTTGTTTTATCAAGTAATCAAGTATTCATAGTGCAGTGTTGAGAGAATTACTTTATGATGGTCAACCTATTGTGTTTGTGAGTTTGTAGACAAGGCCATAGTTGGCAGCTGCTGGTTGTCATCTTCTATTGTGTAAGTGTGTGCGTACACATGCACATGTAGATCATATTAGCCTCTGAAATTTTTTTGAACCCTGAGAAGCAGTAGGCTTCTATTTTCATATATGTAAAAAGGACCCAAAATCTAATTTCACATAGAGGTACAAACTTTTGTGAATTGGTTAGAAAATAATTTCACACTGTCTTGCAAAAATCATTTTCTTGAATTTACAGGAGTGGCTCCCTTTTTTTTATTGTTATATTCTAAATGGTTAAAAAATCAAACATGGTAGCTCTACAACTATGCCCACCAAGTATTTTGGTGGTATTTGCCCTAGTAATTATTGTTTCTCAAACAAACCTTCTGATGGGATTTTATTGGTTGAAAAATATATATAGGATTTAATTCCTATATGCTTTTATTACATATAGGTAAGGAGAGCTGACTCAATACTTGGTCTTTGAACTTAAGTTAACAGGTAAACTTGTAAAGAAATGTATTTTTCCTTACATTTTAAACCAAAAGTCAGTAATATTTTCCCAAAATCTGTGTTCACCAAACAAGTCATGTTATATTTTCAGCTTTCCTTACTCAGATATGATGAAAGCTCACGCCAAGCATCTCATGAGACAGCTGAAGTATGGATGACAAAACATGTGACTAAAAAGTTACTCAACTGAAAGAAACATTATTAATGATTGTGATAGTGAAGAAAATTACTGTTGTAATTATGGTAAGGATTTGACATTATGAGAATATTACCCACAATGCCAAAAGCATATTCCCAACATTGAAACTACTATCATATGATGGACAACAGTTAAGTATTTCTTTAACTGTTACTTTATTTTACAAAGATTTTTATTCACAAAGTTTCATTTTTTCTGTCAGCATCAATCCTATTTGTAAGCAATGTTAATTCTGAATAACAAAGATTGACATTAAAATCTGTCAAAAACATGATTTAATTACATAAAAGTATTTTTTTCTTTTTTTACAAAAATATCTCCATTTAAAAAGTTTTTTATAGAAATGCTTTTTGCTTGTAGTGTTTAATTGGCATATAATATATATATATATATATATATATATATAGTCAAACTTAGTGAGCCAGACAAACCTACCCAGGTTTCACCTAAGTGGATTGTCAGGGAAAGCTGGCTAAAGAGGCAAAAGAGAAACGGCATATTTATAGGCGACAATCAAAACTATACCACGTGACCAATATATATATATATATATATATATATATATATATATATATATATATATATATATATCATTTCACCCAAGGCAAGGCAATAATGTCACTTGGACATAGGGGGTTGCAGGGAGTCAAAGAGATTGAGAAGACTTTAATGAGGAGAAATGAGGAAAAGGACAATAAAGGAACAGATTTCAAGAAGGCAGAAGATGGTGATTGATGTTGCATTTAAATTTTTAAAGATTCTAAGTGGCAGGAAAGCAAGATATCAGCAAGCAGTTTCACAGGTGAGAAGTACAGGAAAAGAAACTATAGGAATAGAAATGATGGTTATCCCTCACTAGTTCAACAGTAAAATAGAGAGACCTAGTTGCCAATCTAGTAGCATGCTTAAATTCATGCAGTCAAGGCACCAAGGAGAAAAGCTCATCAGAACAGTTGCCAGTAAAATATTTGTAGAAAAGACAGAGGGAAGGACAGATGAAGCAGAAATTTAAAATGACAGAGATGTGATTCTACTAACAAATGTTGAGAATACCATGGACAGTGCATGTGAGTAATGAGGAATTTTTAATCCGAGCTACAAAGAAAATACTGTAAACAATAAAGAAATGACATCTGAAATGTTTGGTATCCATAATAAGGAAAACAGGTTTGGAGAATGAAGGGTATCAGGAAGATAAACGGGGAGTGTAGCGAGAAACAGAGACTTGATGAAGTTGAGTAAATAGATGGCAGAACAAGGATGACAAAGAGGGATGGTAAATGGATAAAAGTTATTCAGATCAATAAAGGATAGGAAGTTCTGGAGAGATATGATTGTCAACGTCCTGAATAGACATGGTATATAAAAGAATTATTATCCTTAACAACATTTTAATTTCTAAGATAAAGTATTGTCAGTTTCTATTAATATCTATGATTTCTAGCATCATATTTCTGCTACTTTGTATCAGAACTTTAAGATCATTGTTTTATGATCTTTTAAAAAGTAGTGTAGGTCAGAAATAAAGTATATGCATCTGTTTTATTATGAATGCATCTGGGGCAGCTGCCTTACTGATGAAGTCAAAAGCTTTTTATTTATTTTCAGCCCACATTTCGTATGCAACAGTAGTAGAATAACAAATGAAGTTTGAAGTAAAAAGCAACAGAAATAAGTTGAAATAAATACCAATAAAAAATTAATGACCAAGAACACTTTTACATAAAAAAAAAAAAGAATTACTTTTAAGGAAATAACTCACTTATACCTATTCGAAGGGCACAACTCAATGCCTAATCACTTGAGTCAAGTCAAGTCAATTCAAATTTCAAACGGCAGACTAATATAAACTCACCTATATTGTACTGAAAAAGTAAAGATAAATTTACACACAAGTAACACTTTCTTTCCTGCCATCTTCTTCTCTGGTTTATATATATATATATATATATATATATATATATATATATATATAAAAAGGGAGAAGAGAGGTTCATAAACGTTTTTTGGTTGTAATGTGGTTTTTTAGAAAAAAATATTATGCTTTATTTTCCATTATGGAAAATAAAGCATATTCAGTAGTTTTATACCCATATTTGAGTAAATAGTCCGTATATTTATTAAAGATAGTTTTTAGTTTAGGTGTATTTAATTATTCACAGGAAAAACAGCATAGCATGATAAATAAAGGCCCCAAACTTAATAAAACCAAAGTTTTATTGTGAAAAAGTGGTAAATTTTCATTTTAACACCCGAGCGCTAATATAACTTCAAATTTTTCCAAAATAGTCTTATTTCCGTGCAAATACTGAACTCAAATCAATAATTAGATATTGAAGAAACCTAACTTTTTGGATGTTAATGACCCGAAAAAAATCAGATCTTTTCCTGGTCTTTCATCAGCCATTACCAGCTTATTGATAAGTGATTCAGTGCTGAATTTTGTTGGTGGACGTATACAATTTGGGCCTATTTACTTCCTTCACAGTAATTCCTTGTAGTTAACTTTCAAATTAGTGTTAGGTGTTTTTTTTTTGTTGCTATGCTTTTATTTTTTTTATTTTTTTTTTATGAAGAAAGTTAACTTTCAAATTAAAGTGAGGTGTTTTTTTTTGGTTATTCTTTTATTTTATTTTTTTAAGAAGAAAGTTAACTTTCAAATTAGGGTTAGGTGTTTTTTTTTCTTTTGTTATTCTTTTATTTGTCGATGTTTACATATATTTGAAAGTTAACTTCTTAAATTAAGTACAAAAAAAAATCGCTTTATGGAAGTGCGTACTAATTTCTGAAAGAAAATAGTTCAGCAGTGAATGACGCTTGGGTGTTAAAATGAAAATTTACTGAAAAAGTTTGTTATTAATAAGAGGTAAGACCAAAGTATTTCTAATTATTTTTTAAATTTTTTATTCCTTTCTAGCACATTTGAAATTTTGGTTGAAAATATTATTTTTTATCTAAGTGGTCGCGTAATATTTAGCATCAGTTTTTTTTTTGTTTAGTGCTTTTTTTCAGTTGAAAAACATGTTAATTTGGAAATTCTTGCAAAAATTTATCGAATTTTAATGAAACTTTCAGAACTTATTAAAAAATGAATGCAATTATTTTAGAAATTTGTTTTTTAGAAAGTCATGGCAAAAATATTTTTTTTACATCTGTTACCTCACTTCCTTACTTAATTTTATGGAAACTCGAATATATGTACTTTTATAATTTTTTAATTAAATGCAAAATACTTTGGGTTTGAAGAATATAAATCATTGATTTGTAAATCGAGGAGTGTTTCCAAACTTTAGTTTTGAATTGTAAAATACAAAACCCAATAAAACTAAGAGATTATTTAATTAAAAAAGCTTTTAATGGTTTTTATGAATAATATATATTAAGAATATTATTGTCTGAAACCAAAATATTTTTTTGATGAAAAATGAATTTTTACAAGAATTGTTTTCTTTTAATTTCAATCATAAATATAAAATGTGATAAAGTTGTTAAATATTTTAAAATTAAGTTTGAATTTGTGTATCTCTGGAAATGTTCTTATTAAAAGATCTATTTTTACAGTTCTTAAATTTGAAAGCTTATTACAATCTGCAAAGCATTTCTATTTTTTATTTTTACAATAATTTTTTAATATGCCAAAAAATGTATTAAAACAGTTTCCAGCCAAACTACAGAGGCACAATTATGAAATAATGTCATGTGTTTTAAGAGTTGTTTCTTATGATAGCAAGGATCTGACCTCATAAATTGCATCGATTTTGTGTCAAATTCTTTGATTGACTGACCATCATCATCGCATCTTCAAAAAATTTAATTTTCTCTTTTTGACATATTTCACTAAATATTTTCTTTTCAGTTTTTAAATATGATCAATTTTTTTTTTCAGTAAGAGACATACTGCAATTATTAATTTTTCTTCTTTAGATTCAGTTTTAGGGATGGAAACTGCACACTTTGTTAAAAAAGTACTTAAAAAATCAATAAAATATTAGACTCTTGAATGTATTTAATTTTTAAGAATTACTTTATAGTTAAATAAGCAGATTCACTTAAAATAAAAAATACTGTCATTTCTCCCCTTCCATCCGATAAATTGCCCTGATGTTAGTAGATGATACATTGAAATAAACATCAATTCACACCTCCAAAACCAATCACCATGTTTAGACATGCTTCTCTTATTTCCAACTAAATTTTTTCTACTAAAAAATTAAGTAATGTTTATTTTCAATTACTTTAATAATCCTTTAAATTTTCTAATTTCATAAAATAACTTTTGAAAAAGTATGATTGAATTTTACAAGATTTTTAAATGGAAAAATTCATTTTTGTTTACAAAGTTGTCAAAAATGGCTGACATGATCGATTTTATGTAAATTTTACTGACTCAAAAATAAGATTTTTAACTAAAATTTCAGACATGCTAGAAAGGATTAAAAAATTTAAAAAATATAAAAAAATATGTTGGTCTTTCCTCTTAAAAATAACAAACATTTAGATGATAAAAAAATTATTTAATCAAGTTTGGGGCCTTTTTTCATCAGGGTATGCTCTTTTTTAGCAAAGTATTGAATATACCAAGTTGAGTTACCACCACTTTTTTTGCATAAAAACAGCATAGCATGATGAAAAAAGGTCCCTAACTTAATAAAGACAAAGTTTTATCATCAAAATGTTTGTTTTATTATTAAGAGGAAAGACCAAAGTATTTTTTTATTAATTTTTTTTTATCATGTTTGAAATTTTGGTAAAAATCTTGTTTTGTTCTTGCATCAACTGTCGATGTAATATTTACAATTAGTGTTTTAGCACCTTTTTTCCAGTGGAAAATTCATTGATTTGGAAATTCTTGCAAAAATAAAATAATTGTTGGATTTTAATGAAACTTTCCAGGACTTATTCCCAAATGAATGAAAATATTTTTGAAATTTTTTTTTTTTTAGAAAATCGTGGTAAAATTTTTTTTTTACATATGGTACCCCCCTCCCCAATTACTTAGTTGTTTTTATTAGTTAGCATTTCTTGGAGAATGTAAGTCAATATTTTTTTTTTCAAACTACTAATTTCCTGAAAATCTGCTCCAAATTGTAAAATGAATAATGCAATAAAACTATGACATTATTTAAGTAGAAAAGCTTTTAATTGCTTTTATAAATAAGATTTATTAAGGACACTATTGTCTTAAAAGAAAGTTTTTTTTTCAACAAATAATTAATTTTTACAAGAATTGTTTTCATTTTTTTTAAAATTTTAATTATAATAATTTATGATATATATGAATCTTTTAAAATTCTGCATTACTTCCATCCATTTAGGTGCTACTGTTATTAAGTTATTAAGTGAAAATTATATTTACTAAAAAATCATTTTGCATCAAGATTTTTAAAATAATTTTAAATTTCTTTTATGCATATAAAATATTACATAATGTGCCCATTTTTGAAAGTATGGTCGACCATACACAACATTATCAGAAAATAAGAGCAATGACTATAATAAATTTAAAATCAACATTTCTAAAGTTAGATTACAGAGGATATTTTCCAACATTTTTAAGATTACTGGGTACTTAAAAATTATATAAAAAAAGGCGCTCACATCATTTTCTTAAATTATGTTTTACAGATGAAGTTTCTGTAGAACAACAATCATTATGACACCACTTGTCAATGCCTTGTAAAATAACATAAAACATGGCGATGTTGGTTAAAAACAAAACTACTGTTTTGTTTCAAAAGTACTTTTCGGTGTTATTTATACTTAAAGTAAATAATATCTTTTGCAAATCAGATTAACTAATATTCCCCCCAAATACTTGTGGACATAGTTATAGACATATTTTTTTGACCATTTAGAAAATAATGATAATAACTCCTTTCACCACTCCTGCAAAGTTGAGAAAAAGATTTTCACAAGCCAGTGTGAAATTATTTTCTAACTAATGAAAATCTTGTCTTCAAAAAGTTCACACTTCTATGTAATATTAGATTTTGGATTTCCCTTATGGATATAAAAATAGAAGCATACTGCTTTTTGGGGCTCAAAACAAATTTGGAGGCCAGTTTGATCTAATGACAGTCAGCAGCTACTGACTAAGGCTTTTGTCTATGAATTCACAAACACATTAGGCTGACTGTCATAATGTAAGTCTGTCCACACATTTCACACCAGATTAAGAACATCTGCAAGGAAAATTTTAATATAAATGTTATTTCAATTGGAATTCATTTTCCCCCCAGAAAATAACTTTTTATGTTTCATTTAAACGATGTGTTGTTGTTAAATGTTTGGAATCCTGACACTCAGATAACAACAAAAACCTGGATAGACAGATCCCAATATGTTTTTGCTTTGAGTGAATGTAGATTGCTGTATAGTGACTGAGTGATTTTGGTTATTCATTTTGCCATTTTTAACACCTAAGATCTTCAGACGTAAGGACATTAAAATGGTTAAAAGCTGTCATTATAGAAATTTACTTGATGTTTTTATTTTTCATTCAATTTTTTAACTGGGTTTCTCCATAATGAAGTTAACAGTTATCTTCCCAATATCTTCCTATAAACTGTGCCTCTTACTCTGTAATCTACTACCTTGAGTGGCTCTTGGGCCTTGTGCAGGATGAACATTATTGTAAAGAAAAAAAAAACTGTATTCATCAGTTCTTAAATATATTTAAAATTTCATCACCACTATTGGAGAATTTTTTATTTTAATATGTGGGGATTAACCCCATTTTGTCTGCTAAGATTGTGGCATGGTTCAAGACTAAAACAGAATGGATATATAAAGGTGACTTTACTGTTAACAAAAAAAAAAAAGGAAAGTAATAGAACAACAAATAGAGATAAAACATGGTTAAGATAAGTAAAGGAGTTATTATTTCCTGTGATTTGATTGTTTGCATATTCCAGAGTATTGTACATTAGTTTGTGTATAACACTAGGTAGTATTTGGGATAAACACATGGAGAAAATCAACACACATATGTAGTCAAGTGAGATAGTCTCATGATATTCAAAAAATTATCACATTGTAGTAGTCATGAGTTAATCACTGCTACTGCTGGTATTGTTGCTGGACAAAGGCATCCCTGTTGATGATGGTAACACCTTGATGTTAACCTGGTTAAGTTTGCCTGCCATGGGGCCTATCACTACTGCCAGCCTGGTTGGATCTGCCTTCAGGGGTAAAAACAGTGTTGGCTTTATAGCCAGTCAGTGGCTGTTGTGAAAAACTGCTTGGGCTTTCTCTGAGGGGTTAGAAAAGATGTTTTATGACCCTGGTATTTTTCAGTGGTATTCCTGAAGTGGGTGAAGAGAGTTGGATGAAATTAAGGGCCGCATGAACTGTGGATTTCAAAGAGAGCACTTCCATTTGGGGTTAAAGAATTGGATTTCTGACAGCACATGATAGCCATAACCCTTTCTTCTTCTCTTTTTCCACTCTGGAATGTAGTAAGTGAAAACAACAAGCCTCTTCTCTCCACTGGAAGGGATTTCTTCCCCTGGTAGGCCATCTTAATTTCAATCAGCCATATGATCACTCAATCAATCAATTACTCACTCATTCACTCATGCATGCACACAGTTTCTAAAAGCAAAGCCTATAAATGCTTGATTTTTTTCCTTTTTCACCTGTGTACATGCAAGTATATTCTCTCTCTTCATGAATTATGTTATTCTTTATATAAAAATATATATGGAGATATGTGGAAAAGTTATAAACAATGCATTTATAACAATAATAACTTTATCACCTTTGTATATAAAAAAAATTTAAATAATGAAACCACTTTCATACCTCCTTAATTATAATAGCCAGTGTCCTTATAGATACAAAAATGGCATTATTAAAAACATTAATTAACAGAGCTAAATTAATTTCCACTTTAATTGCACACCAACATAAATCATGCGCTAATTAACAATGGATTTCCAAATTATATAATTGACCAATAAATTAAAATAAATGTACAAAAATATTTGACAATAATAATAATAATACAACCAAAAATCAATAACAAAAATAATTGACTTATTCTGTTATCACCAAATGCATAATGATTATAAACAAGATGAAAATATGGTGAATATTTATGGTTATATGTTAAATAAATAAAACCATTTGGGAAACTCTTATTTTGATATATGTTTCACTGATCAAACAGTATTGTCAGAAAAATGAATTTTATTTCAACCAAATCTACATTTGCGAGACAGAGTGTGATTCATGTTCAACAACATTTTTGTAATAACAAGTGATAGGCTGAAAAAGCAGCAGTTGTATATTATCTGCAGGTGGTTTGTACATCATGGCATTTTTATAGCATGTTCATCTGAGTAAATTACATCCATTTTTTTATAAAACAGAATTTTCCAGGTCAATATTGTAATCATGAAGGTTTCAGTGGCATCACAGTGCATCAAGTGTGTTGTTTAATCTCAAGTTCCTTTTTATATTATTTTCTTTAAATTTTGGGATGTTTCACTGATGTATTTCTCAGAGCATTGTCAACATCCTATTTGGTGGACTCCTGTTTCTGATGTCAAGTAAGTTGTTTCTTTTGCTTTGATTAAATTTTGAATTGTTTTACAAATGTTTGTGATGAAATTTTATATTGAGATTAGCTAAATTTCTCTCAAATTTATTAGTTATTGAATTTGTTGTTCATATAATGTGGCTAATTTTGTGTTTATATATTCTTTTTTATTAGGGTAGTGGAGGAATTAAAAAATATTTTCAATATATTTCTCTTGTAGCAGACATTACACCCTGTCTCACCAAATGTGCATGCATTAACAGGAGTGACCTCTTTTCAGCTTTTAGGCATTCATAAAAAAAAAAAATGGGTGCATATGTAGCACAAATCCCAAGAGTCTAGCAGGAGTACCACCTGAGTTACTGGATTACCCCCCTTGAAAAGAAATAAACACTACACAGAAAAAACAAAACTGCTAGTCGCATGACATTGTAGACCTGTCATATTTAGTTAGAATATTTCTTCAAAGTAATTCCTACATTCCCTTAGCAACTGACTATGAACTAGTATGCACATTGCAACAAATATATTAAAGTAGGACACAAAACTCAGCATTCCTAAGACACACTTGCATGACTTTAGGCAAGACACCTTACTCACTCTTTCACTCATCCAACAGAATAAGTTTGACCACATATATTTCTTCCAAAAATTGACTGGTGAGCTAAGAAGAAGGAAAGGAATTTGTGAGCCTATGAGAAATTTTTTTGACCAATGAAAACCTTGCCTTCACAGAAATTAGCTGGTCAACTGAAAAGAAGAAATGAAAGTAGCAAGCCTACATGAAATTCTTTTTGATAAAAAATGAGAAGAAAAATTTAATTAATCTGAGAAGTGTGTCTGAAGTCACGTGAAATATTTCATTTCAGTTCTTTGCGACCAGCATTGAAGTTGTAAAATTACTGACCAGTTATATTATTAGCCTCTAACCAGCACACAACATTTTGAAGAATTGTCATTCAATAATCTCAAAAAACTAATTATCTCAAAGTATCTCTCTTTGTCTACTTTTGAAAGTATGCAAATTTCAGTAAGCAACAAATTCTCTTACCTTTGTCTTAAACATTTTTGAATATTATTTTGTGTCTGATCATTTAATCTGTTGTATGAACATTTCCACTTCATGACAATATGTTAAAACTATGGACTTTAAGAATTCTGCTTTATTTTGTTGAAACGAGCTACTGACACTACTTCAAACGTGTAAATAAATTCCCTATCTTGTTTTGTTAAAATTACCTGTGTGTTTCTTCATCAATATCATCCTTCATTAATCTTCTTGGCACTGGTAAACCAACTGTTCAATTTAACCCCTAAGCCTCATGCCACTACAGTCTCTTTCATATATGAATTCAATTGTGGGTTTCATTTTTTTTTTGTTTATTTATGAGATTTAATAATATATGACTAGGCTTTATCAGTCTATCATCCGTTTTTACTAAACTGGTGTTGAAACAATGTGGGATATGAAAGACCTTCGAACAAATAAAAACTGAGTTGAAATTAGTAAAATCTAATCTAAAAAAATTATAGACTTAAATAAAAAAAAGAAACAAGTCCAGCATTCATATGCTTAACATGAATTATGTCCTGCCTCACCAATGCAGATTTAGTTAAAATAAAATCTATTTTTTTATGACACTGTTTGATCGGTAAAAACATGTTAAAATTTTTACAATGTGGAATAATGATGAACTTTGTTGTTAGCCTTTACCTTTTTGGTGCACAAGGTTTCTGGTCGGGACAGAATAATTTTGAGTGCTGCAGCATATTCAGGGCTTGAGAACAGTATTTTTGAGCAAAATATGATTGCTGCTTTTGTATAGAAATGTTGGACTGTTCCAACAGACATTGTATTGCCAAGTTAAGTTCTCTTGCTTCAAGTTTGTCTAAAAAGAAGGTATAAAATTTATATTAAATTTATAAATAGAAAATAATAAACATGTGCATAACAAAATTAGTAGTTTTTCAGTGATTTTTTTTCTCTATTTGTCTTGGTTCACCATAAGTTACTTGTTCTGTGAATTATCTCCCTTCATTGTAGCCCTCTTCATAGTAAGCCACCCAATGTATTGATTCCTATGTAGTCATCATTTTCATAGTAAACTTGCTCATAGGATTCACTGAATGATAGCAACAATCATCTTAAAATTTTAGAAAAAAAAACAAAAAAAATACCAGTATCCCAAATGAAGATAATCATTTTTAAGGTGTAATGACTTAATAAACATAGTATTAGCAGCAGTCTCTAATAAACATAGTATCACCAGCAGCCCTGAGGGTATAAAAACAATGTGAACCCTTAAAGTAACTCTCTTCTGGTTTTCCTCTTTTCAAAGTGTGCCACTGACTTTTCACACTGAAGCAAAAAGGGCTGTGGACACTTCACACACAAACACAAGCAAGTCCCACTTAAATACATTCATTAACAACTTTTATTATGTATGCAATTTACTTCTAGGAAAAGAAACTCTTAAACTTTCATTTTGTTGTTTTATTTAATAAATGTTATCTTGCAAATCAATTGGTCTCCTATTTTGTGCATGTATCTTTTCATCTTATATGTTGATTATTGAAGTAATACTTTTTGAAGAGAGTAAAATTTTATTAAAATGAGCATTGAATGGGAAATACAATTCCCAAATTAATACACAAGTTTTAGTTGTTTAGATGATAATGCTATTGTTTGCTCATGTTCACAGTAGTTGTAACTAATGACTTACAGTAGAGATCAAATGATAACAAGTCTCTTCGATACTCCAGCATTTGTCTTAGTATACTTGCTACTTTCAATAAAGCTGTCATCAGAATGGTTCTAATACTTTTCCTGATTTCTTCCAGCCATTTTTCTAAAGTTTTTCAGTACCATTCACAACAACTGGCATGACTCTCACCTTAATGTTCCACAACATCAATAAACTCCAAAGGAAGGTTCAGATACCAATCTATTTCTTCACATTCTTTCAGGTCTATTCTTCAGCCTTCTTTTAGGATAGATTTAGGTCTGTATATATTCCCCATGCCTGTATGACCAAAACTGCAGTTGCTTGCACAGTTCACAGTGGATCACCTTGTGCACCCAATCCAATACAAATCTTGGATTCCTCCTTTGCTACATCTAGTGGCTGTATTAGTTTTATTTTCATACACTCTTGTTGTAAGTAATTCCCACAACCTGCTCCCCCTTGTTTGGTGTAATGGACGACTCTACATAAGCTTATAAATATACTAGCGTAATTCTTTTTTTATAGCTGTATTAAAGTTGAATAAAGCTTACCAAAGTTTATTCGCCTCGGATTATTCATTACAATTTATTCAACTTTAAATAATGGAACGATACCTCAAACCTGACCGACTGGAACTCAATACTTCAGACCCTGACTCTAGTGACAAATGGCAACATTGGAGGGCTATGTTCGAGGGATTTATTTCGGAGCTGCAGTCTTCTTCTACGTCGGCATTGACTGGCTCACAGAAATTAACCCTCTTATTACACCATGTTTCTACTCCCATTTATAAGTGTTTGACCGAGTGTCAAACTTACGATACTGCTATAAGCACTCTGGATGGTATGTTCATTAAGAAGAAAAACTCCATTTTTGCATGATACTTACTTGCTACTTGGCATCAAGAAACTGAAGAAAGTCTAGAGCTGTATCTTCAAAACCTGAAAATATTAAGTCGCGACTGTGATTTTACTGCCCTGACAGCAAGCCAAGCTAGGGATATCTTAATAAGAGATGCCTTCATCAGTGGAGTACGGTCTAACCAAATCAGACAACGGGTGCTCGAAAACAAGGACTTGGATCTGGCTACCGCCTACGAACTAGCCCTTACATTGGACATGGCCCAGATCTCTATTCGCAACCTGATTTTTCAGGGGCTACTATTCCTGCCCATTCTCATTCTCAACAAATTCCCATCTCAAATTCACAACATTGTGACCCCCAGGATAAGGATTCTTCAAATACTATTGAACAACCCATTACTGTTGCTTCAGCTGAGATTAAGTGCTACTTCTGCAGCCTTTGTAAACACGCTCGTTCATCCTGCCTGGCTCGAAACAGTAGAGGTCATGGATGTGGCAAGCAGGGACATTTTTTAAAGGTTTGTCGGTCGGCCCATTTACAGAAAACCCGTTTAGCCGCCACCCTATCTCTATCTACCGTATCAACTGCCTCTACCAAATGCCTCTCTAAAACAATTGTGCCGGCCAGAGTGAATGGACTAAATCTCCACGTTCTTATTGATACGGGGAGTTCTGAAAATTTTATTGATGCACATATCGTGGAAACAAACAAATGGAAAATTTTTCCCTGTTCTAATCAAATATCGATGGCCACTTCGTCCTTATCCTGCCATGTAATCGGATTCTGCATGGTTAACCTCAAGCTAAAAGAAAATTTCTATTCTAAAATCAAGTTGCTGGTAATGAGGAACCTCTGCTGTGAAGTAGTTCTAGGGCACAATTTCTTTAACCAACATTCTCACCTTACAATTCCGTTCGGTGGTACCAAACCAGCGCTGCAAATATGTGGATTAGCAACTGCAAAAGTCCAATATCCATCTCTCTTCTTAAATCTAACCTCTGACTGTAAACCTATAGCCGTAAAATCCAGACGCTATTCACTCAAAGAGAAGGAATTTGTTGCAATGGAAGTGAAGAGACTTCTTAAGGAAAATATTATAGAGCCCAGCAAATCGCCTTGGAGAGCCCAGGTCCTAATAACGACTAATGAAAACCATAAAAAGAGGATGGTTGTTGATTATTCCCAAACCATCAACAGATATACACAGCTCGATGCGTATCCGCTGCCCCGTATTGACGAAATGGTTTCCGATATCACTAAGTATCATATATTCAGTACGTTGGACCTTAGGAGTGCCTACCATCAGATACCCATCAAGCCGGAGGAAAAACCTTATACAGCATTCAAAGCTTGTGGGCGTTTATATCAATTCCATAGGATCCCTTTTGGGGTTACAAATAGGGTCGCAAGTTTTCAAAGGGTAATAGACGAAATCATTTCTAATGAGAAATTGAAGGGTACTGTGGCATACATAGACAATGTCACTATTTGCGGTTATAACGAGGAAGATCATAACCACAACCTCAAATGATTCATGGCCGCCGTAAATAAATATGACCTGACACTTAATGGGGAAAAGTGTTCATATAATTTGAAAAGCATCAAGCTACTAGGGTACATAGTCAGGAATGGTGCCATGAGACCGGACCCCGAGTGACTTAAACCCCTAATGGAGTTACCAATTTCCTGGAAATATAGCTGCATTACGACAAGTCCTTTGCATGTTTGCCCATTATTCCCAATGGGTTGAGTTCTTTTCTGAAAAAATACATTTACTTACTCAAGTAAGAACTTTTCCATTATCTGATTCAGCCATTAGAGCATTTCAAAATTTAAAAAGGGATATTGCTAATTCTGCCATTGCTGCCATTAATCCTTCAGCTCCACTAGTAGTTGAAACCGATGCATCTGATTCGGCAATAGCTGCCTCCTAAAGACAACATGGTCGACCTGTAGCTTTTTCTCTAGGACACTCGAAGTCTGAACGAAGGCATACTGCCATAGAAAAAGAAGCGTACGCCATAGTTGAAGCTTTACAAAAATGGAGGCATTATTCGATTGGTAGACAATTCCACCTTATCACCGACCAAAAATCGGTATCTTTCATGTTTAACCCGAAAACCTCAAGTAAAATAAAAAATGAGAAAATTGCAAGATGGCAGATGGAACTCTCCTGTTATTCATTTGACATCTCCTATTGCCCTGGAAAGGAGAATGCTGCAGTTGACACACTTTCAAGAGTGTGCAGTCTAACAGCAAGCTCATCTGATCTTCAGAGCATACACCGAGAATTGTGCCACCCAGGCATCACAAGAATGACACATGTAGTCCGGAGCAGGAATTTACCATATTCAGTTGAAGATGTTAAAAGAGTTACCAACTCTTGCCAAATATGTGCAGAAAATAAGCCAAGATTCTATAAGCCCCCTCAAGCAACACTCGTAAAGGCCACTCAGCCTTTCGAAAGGCTTAATCTGGATTTCAAGGGTCCACTACCTTCTAAAACTCCAAATAAATACATGCTTACTGTAATTGACGAGTACTCAAAGTTCCCCTTTGTCATTCCATGCCCTGATGTAATGGCCACTACAGTTATTCCAGGCCTCTGCTCCTTTTCACAATTTTCGAGTGCCTGCATACATTCATACAGACCGGGATCTGCCTTTATGTCGGAAGACCTCAAGAATTTTGCATGAATGAAGAGTGGCGGTAAGCCAAACCTCCCCTTACAACCCTCAAGGAACGGGCTCTGTGAAAGATATAATGGAATAATATGGAAGACAGTTCAGTTGGCGTTGGCAAATCGGAAAATGTCGATCTCAAAATGGGAAAGTGTCATCCCCGAGGCTCTAAACGCTATCAGGACCCTACTGTGTACATCTACAAACACCACTCCACATGAGAGGTTTTTTTCGTTCCAAAGACGAAGCTCAACAGGCACTTCCCTCCCCTCATGGCTTGCTCAACCTGGAATCGTTTTGCTGAAACACCATGTTCGTCATAGTAAACATGACCTCTTAGTCAGCAAAGTGAAACTAATTGTGCCGAACCCCCAATATGCCCAGATTGAAACTGCGGAAGGAAGACAATCAACAGTCTCCTTAAGAGATCTCTGGAAATACACCGGGCTGGAAATCATACATCTGAAGAGGCTACTGCGATGGAGAATCGCAAAAATCCAGTTTTCAGAACCAGCTCAGTGCAGCTAGGCGATCAAATCCTGCACACATCTAGTTCAGATGCTCTACCGAATGAATCCAATTTTTCTTATGAAACTTCTACTTCTGATTCTGAAGAAAGACCGACACCCCAAAAACGGACTCACCCTACATCGGAGACTGAGACGTGTTTTTCAGACACCCAGCAACCTAAACATAAAAAAAAACAGTGCTGTTTCAAGGCTAGACCCTCTATGCAGAAATGCGTCAATCACGATAACTATAACTCGTCGTTTGACATAGATGGCCACCAGTCACCTGAACAATTAAGATGTTCCCAAAGGACCAGCAAATGCCAGGTCGCTGGAAAGACTTTATTCTGTACGAATAACTAGCCTGTGGGGAAGAATGTTGTAAGTAATTCCCACAACCTGCTCCTCCTTGTTTGGTGTAATGGACGACTCCACATAAGCTTATAAATATACTAGTGTAATTCTTTTTTTTTATAGCTGTATTAAAGTTGAATAAAGTTTACCAAAGTTTATTCGCCTCGGATTATTCATTACAACTCTACACTTGCTCTTCTCTTATTTTTTAATCTAGGCTTTTATATCATTGGTTCTTATGGCCTTGTTATTGACTGCTAATAAGTATTATTATTATTATTCTGAATGCATCATGCTATTGTTGTTGAGTAAATGTCTTGAATATCAAGAAAGATACTGCTTGTCAAGTCACAACAAAGACCTCTGATAGTACTTTTTGCAGTAGGGTAGATTTTTTGTAGCATTTACACCAAGTTGGTCGACATATTCTTTAAACTTCAATTAAATCACTACTTTAACATTTTTTTTCTGGTATTTTCTACAATCTAGCAAACTCTGTCCACCTTCACTTCAGAGTAGTTGATGATCTTTTCTATTTGTTTTGATGTGTTATATTGAAGTCAGTAGGTATGGCCACATCAGTAATTTGGCATTCATTTTCAGTTGTGTTGAAAACAACCATATCTGGTCTTTGGTGTTAAATAACTCAATCTGTTTAAAAGTCAGATTGTCTTTGTCTTCTACTTTCTTCACTCTCAATAGTATGTGCTCGTACCATTTCTTGGATATGATATGTTGTAGCCATATTTTTATACAAGAGCCAATTAAGGCAAACTCGGTCATCCAATATCTGTAGACATTCAGGACTGTAATGAAAGTTTTCCTATTCACGTGAACACAGTGCAAGGGGAGATTGCTATTTGACATCCCTCACATGACATTAACATACACATTCAAATTTCTCATGTAAAATGATGAAATACAGATTACAGAAAGTCTGGAGTCTTCAACATGTTTTTTTATGGTAGTTGATTTTAGTTTCAAAATGGTAAGATTTTTCACCCTGTCTGAAGTTATTAAACAAATCATATAAATTTCAATAATTCAGATTTGGTTTGAAAAAATTGTCAAAATTTAAACAATCAATTTAGATGCCAAAACAAAGCCCGAGTTAAAAGTTTAGGTAGAATCAATATGTTTTATTGAAGTTATTTGATGTATTCTAAAAAACTGCCCTCTGTAGTTATTAGGCGAAATCAAGTAATCATATTTTACTTCAATAAAAAGGTAATAAAATCATCAAAAATTGATCAACACCTATAATATAACAAATAACAAACATGTATAAGTCTTTGAATCATTTACATTTTAATATAGTGACTCTTCTTAATAACAACCAGTAATCTATCATCCATTGAATTTGTTAATTTTTTTTACTTCAGCAGGTTCAATTTCTAACATGGTAGTCTTAATTGCTTCCCATAGGTCTGCTTTGCTGTTATATTGTTAGCCACCTTCATATGATTTCATCTTCACAATTGATCATAGATTTTCGATTGGATTCAGATCAGTACATGAAGGTGGCCATTCTATTATCTTCTCTCCTGTAAATCTTTTATGCTCAAAGAATTCATGGGTAAGCTTAGATACATGAGAAGGAGCATTGTCGTGCATAAATACAAACTTCACTTTGAAACTGCGAGACTAAGTCTTGTACCATGCAAAGATAGTCTTGTTCATAAAATCGCAATAGTTAGCACTGTTCAGTTTAACTCCTTCATCAACTTTGAATGGTACAATAATAGTTTGGTTCACAATTTCAGCCCATATCATAACACTACCGCTGCCTTGTTGTCTTCTTTTAGCCACAGGCAAATCTGAATTGGATAAAATCCATCCTTTGGTCCATCCATCAGGTCTATCAAATGTCACTCAAGATTCATCCATGAAAATTACTTTAGAAAAGTCAATTTTCATGTGTTTCTTGGCCCAATTTTGATGCTTTAAAATATTTGCTTTAGTGAGAGGAATTTGCTTAGAAGATTCTTTTACAGAACTCAATTCACAAAGAATCCTACACTTTTTGTCCTTCTTGACTCCCTTAATTTCAGCCTTTTCAAAGCTCTTAGCGATGGTAAAAAGTTATTGTTTCTCTGTAACTCACTTCAGTTTACATTCATCTCAAGAAAGCAAGTTCTTAAAGTCTTTTCCTTTGCTTCGGGTTCTCAACTTATATTTTCAACAGCCTTCTTTATCATTTGATGATCTCTGCAAATCTCCTTCAATATCTTCAATGTGGACATTCCCTCATTCAATAACTTTGTTATTTTCTATTTTTTCATAAATTCCAAATATCTCAAAAATTCAAAAATATCTCAAAAACTAACCTTTAAAAATGGCAAAAAGATTAGTTAAATATTTTACTAAGGGTGGAAATAGATGATATTAAATTTGACAAATATTTGTTCAGAACTTTTTGAGTTATTGATGTTTATTTGATTTGCATAATAATTTCAGACAGGCTGTAGAGAAGAGGATGAAAATTATTGAAATATCATAAAGAGCGAGTGAGCATAAAATTTCAAAGGAGCTTGGAATATCAAGGCCCTCTGTCCTTTTCTATGTGTCATGTCCCTTCAGGATATGGATGATCATGGCTCTCTTCAACTTCCAGTTTTTCATAGTTCTTAGTAAGGTTTGTCTTTTCATTATCTCTCTCAATCCCTTGTTAGGTAGATTACTTGCTGTTTTCCTTTGTCCCCCTTGATTTCAATATGTCTTTTGGATGCCAGATTGTCCAAGACATCTTCCCTCATTATGTATCCTAGAAATTTTAAATCTTTTTTGTTTCTAAGTGTCCTTGTTATTTCCATTTTCCTTAAAACTTCCTCATTACTCACATCTTTAGTCCTTTTTCTTAAACAATGAAAATCAAACACAAAAATAAAAATACCAGAAAATTTTTTCCATATCTCATTCTCTGATGAAGGTTTAATAAAAGTGAAACATGTTAAATTTATAAATGTTTCCTAATTGTTCTTTACCCTATCATTTTGTGAGATCCTGATCCATATATGATCTGAATTTGGTCCTAATTCATGTGTGTGTATGTGTGGAGAGAGAGAGAGAGAGAGAGAGAGATTCTCAATTGATTACTACATTTCTCATAATTTTGTTGCCAGTCATAAAACATGCATTTACCATGGATGAAAATGCAGAAAATTTTGGGAAAATAAATATGAGATTCACTACCCAGAAGAAGTCATAAAAACTTACTGTTTATACTTGCAGATTTCAACTGTAGTTCCTCCATCAGAATGTCTAGTCTGCTAGTGGCTGATACGAGGAGTCGATTTTTAATTTTTTCCAGTGTTCCATATTTTTCCTGATATAAAAAAGAGTCTCTTAGACTGCTGCTTTGACGGCCACCATCAGCACCTGAAAGATGAGAACACACAAAGATCCAGACAATTTTTCTGTTTGTTTCCATGGGGAGTAAATGAATTCACATTCATAACTTTTAGTCTATATGATACAATTGTTCATACACACCTATCTACCGAGTTTGTTACAATGTGACATTTTCATTGTTACTTCAGAATAAGACTATTTCAAAAGAGTTTGTACCTAGATCAGTAAAGTATACATAACACTTCTGGTATTCCTACCATAGAACTTTAAACAGAGAAAATAGTAAGACATAGATATCACAATGTTTTTTTTCTATCATATACTAACTCTGATTCTACATTGTCTTTTGCACAAATACAGATACAAATACAAATAAAGATATGAATCCATCTCTTCCCTCTTCAGCTATGTGTTAAATAACAGGGAAGACTGGGTTCTCTAGTCATGGTTGGTAACCAGTTTAGGAGAAGGACAACTTTGAATTCCAAAAATATGTAGCTCTGGCATGGCACATACTATATGGCCATTGAAAAGATTACAGATTTTTTTTAATCATTTCATTCTAAGCAAGGCAATGAAGCCACTAAGAGGCAAGGAATAACTGAGTGCTAGAGAATATGAGAAATATACTATTAAAGAGAGAGAATAATAAAAGAATAAAAATTAACAAAACAGAAGATAACAATTTTTGAAGATTAAAATTGACTGGGATGCAATAAACCGGAAGAGAGTTCCACAAGTGAGAAGTGTGATAGAAGAAACTGTTAGCATAGAACTTATGGTTATATCTAGCCATTTCAACTCTAAAATGAGGAGACCTTGCCAACAATCTACTATTGCGCTTAAATTCATAAAAGTACCATAGAGAAAAGTTCATCAGAACAATTAACATAAAAGTATTTATAGAAAAGGCACAGGGAAGCTATATTATGGTAGTGGGAAAGTGATTGAAGCCAAGATGCTAGGTTAGGTAATGATTTGTATTTCATCAAGAATCTCAAAATATATAGTAGGAGCACTAGATCAGGTGTAGCAGGAATAGTCAAAGCAAGGACGAATAGTAGACTTATAAATATGTAAGATAGATTCTGGCGAGAAAAATTGTCTAACTCAACAAAGGGAACAACCTTTCCTAGCAGTGGACCTAGCAACTGATTCAATATACTCTTTCCACTTCATGTCAGCAGAAGATTTTAATCCAAGTAGGTGCAATGAGTTCAGAATTAACTGGAGTATGGTGGGTAGTAGACGATGATCCCTCAATTTAGATTGAATAAAGGAAGGATTAAACAGGGCCAAAAAGTGTGGAAAATTACTTTCAAGTGTTGGAAGTTTGTAAAATATTTGTTGAGGAAAAGTAACCAAGAGACCTTGTCTAAAAGCCGCTTTTTTAGGGTGTGCCTTATAGTAGAAAAAAAATGAAGAGTTCTTTGAATGAATGATAATGTGAAAAATTTCTTAATGCAAGTTCTACTGTCTTTTAGTGAGTGACCATTGAGATGGTTAATCTCAAACAAGGAATTTCTAGTGACTGGGATCAACGTGTTAAAGAGAAGAATTTTATGGATAGAGTGTTGTGATTATTTCACTTTGAGTGAAGTGAGTGAAGAAAATCTTTTTGTCATCTCTTGCAAATAGGCTCACAAACACAGTTTTGGGGTTGATGAAAATGAGTTTTTCAATTCGTTCTATATTGGTAGTCAATATTCATTATATTCTCTATATATCTCTAAATTTTGTATGGAGCGAACCTCTTTTAGGTACCAAGAGCTAAACTATTTTTTGACATTGATGAAAGTATATGGTCTTGAGACCATTGAAATTTGGAGTTAACGATAATGTTATAGCTGCTGAAAGATCTGAGTGATGCAATTTTTTATCAAAAATACCTGTATGAGACACAAATATTCTATTCAATCAATCATAGTGAATGTAACAGTCACACAGTACACAATCTCACTCAGTGGCATCTTACTCCTAAATAAGTGACAACACAAAAGATTACCTGTTTATACATGTACAGTAAGGTTCCTTCTAATTGGTTGACAAGATAGATCAACAACACAATCAGGTATTAAAAAATGGCTAAGTACATCATGGACAGACTTCCTATAAACACATTCACATATTAATACATATATATTTCTATGAGGATCTTTGGGTATTTACTTACTCAAATGATGTTTTTCATATATTCCAGCTAAAGTTGTTGCCATAGGGCTGGATGAAGAAAGAAAATATATAAGTCTTTATATATGTTAAAATTTTTTAGTTGAAAACATTTATAATTATTGCAATAAAATATATATATAAATGTATAATATTGATATATATATATATATATATATATAATATTGATATATATATATATATATATATATATATATAATATTGATATATATATAGTATTTACATTAGTCGGACTATTGTCCTCATCTTTGTCTAGCGTTTATCCGTTATGACGCTCCAAGCCTTCTTCAGGTGGTTGGAATTTCGAACTGAACCCTTTATTTTTGATCGCTGGGGTAGACGGTTCTAATTCCGTGCCATGTTTGATGGATGTCAGTTATCAGTTATCTCCTGCTAATTTTCCCTCTGAAAGTTCTCCACTTGCTTTTCTCTGGCACTCCTTATTACTGGTTCCCATATTGTATTTATTTCTATGCTTGGTCGGCTCAGGAGATTTTTGTGGCCTAGCATATGTGCTGATTCCTTAAGTTTACGAATTTTCCAATGGTGTTCCCTGTCTATGATCTCAACATGATCCCACAGGGGCGGTGATCTCCTTCTCTCTCCATATGTGGTCAGCCACGCCTGATTTTCTACTTCCCCTCGCGTTACAGCTTTCTGGTGTTCTTGAAGCCTTACCTTGAGGGGCAGCCTGTCTCTCCTTTATATTCCTTTCCGCAGAGCTGCATGGGACAGCGTACACAGTCTTTAGTCATGTTCCTCTCTATGGGGGTCTCACTGTGAGAGATACCTGCGAAGTGTTGTCACGCTTTTGAAGGTTGTCCTGATGTTATATGGACCGCAGATCCTTTGTATTTTCTCTGATAACACCTTCACATAAGGCAGGCAGACTGTTTTCTGAGTGTTGTTGTCCTCCTCCTCCTCCTCCTCTTGTACCCGCCTATCCCAGTTTTTGGGGGCTGCTGCCATGTACCCAGGGTAGTTGTTGCGTTGTAGGGTACTACTTATACTGACCAATTCCTTATCTAACGTCTCTGGATCGCCACTTATGACTTTTTCGATGTTGTAAGCATCGGACGATCCCTTTCTTTATGCTGTATGGATGGTGGGAGTTGAAATTGAGGTACCGTCCGGTGAATGTTGGTTTACGGTATACGGATGTCTTGAACCCATTCTCTGTTCGAGATATTAGTACATCCAGGAATGGGAGTGAGTTGTTACTCTCTTTCTCCATTGTGAACTGTATCGAAAGGTCTTATTGAGTTCACATGGTCCAGAAGAACCTGGACTTCTTCCTGATGTGGCCAGAGTATGAAAGTGTCATCTACGTACCGTAACCATATAGTTGGCTTTAGCGATATAGACTCTAATGCCATTTCTTCAAAGTATTCCATGTATATATTCGCCATTGCTGGTGATAATGGCGAGCCCATTGCTAAGCCCTCATCCTGCCGATATATGTGAGATCCCATTCCGAAGTGTGTTGTTTGTGTACAGAAAGTCAACATCTCCATCAGATTATCTATTGGAATACTGGTCCGCTCCTCTAGGGAAGAGTCAGAGGTTAATTTATCTCTGACTACTGAGAGTGCCTCCTCCGTGAAGAAGGTGAGTTCAATTCCTGGTTAAGGCAGTGGAGAACTTTCAGAGGGGAAAATTAGCAGGAGATAACTGATAACTGACATCCATCAAAACATGGGTAACGTGGAATTAGAACAGTCTACCCCAGCGAAAAAAATAAAGGTTCAGTTTTAAAATTCCAACCACCTGAAGAAGGCCGGAGCGCACAACACAAACGTTGTGACAAATATGGCGACAAAGATGAGGACAATAGTCCACTAATGTAAATACTGTACATAATACCTCATCTCAGAAATATAGACAAACTCTGATATATATATATATGTATAATATTGATATATATATATATATATATATATATATATAAGTATAATATTGATATATATATAAGTATAATATTGATATATATATATATATATATATATATATAAGTATAATATTGATATATATATATAATATAATATTGATATATATATATATATATATATATATATATATTGATATATATATATATATATAAGTATAATATTGATATATATATATATAAGTATAATATTGATATATATATATATATATATATATATATAAGTATAATATTGATATATATATATAAGTATAATATATATATATATATATATATAGTATAATTGATATATATATATATATATATAAGTATAATATTGATATATATATATATATATATAAGTATAATATTGATATATATATATATATAAGTATAATATTGATATATATATATATATATATATGTATAATATTGATATATATTTAAGTAATTCATGAGTCTGATAGAAATCTCAACAGAATGTAGAAAGCACTGGACGGCCGTTTCGTCCTATATTTGGGACTCATCAGCAGTGCACATCCACTACCAAGAATTGAAACCCTGACAGTTAGGTTGTCAAGCAAACATCATACCAACTGTTCACTGGGCCTGGGGTGACAAAAGATTGCAAATCAGACTCAACAAGCGCCGCTCACTCACATATTCCATGGTGGAACTCTACTGAGTTCTCTCTAACCATAGGACTGTGCCCCCTGAAGCCCGACTACTCTAATTAATATTGATATATATATGTATAAATATATATATATATATATATATATATATATATATATATATAAAATATTATATATATATATATATATATATATATATATATGTATAAATATTGATATATATATATATATATATATATATATAAAATATTGATATATATATATATATATATATATATATATATATATAATAAAATATTGATATATATATATATATATATATATTATAAATTAATTGATTTAAAATATATTTATTTTCGCTACACAGTTCCAACCATGTTTCAAAAATAGAGCTAAAAACCCTAATTTTATTTTTTTGCAAATAAATTAAAAGCATTAGTTCTATTTCATCTTCAAGCGAATTTTGGAGTAACTTTTTAAAATTTACCGGGTTTTAAATACACAGCTAAAATCACGTTTCCATGGTTACAGAATATTCTACTCAAATTGAACACGGGTGTCTAGATTTTCCTTATGACAGTATCATTGTATCAGTTATTAGCTACATTTTGGTAAGGGGGGTGAGGATGTATTTTACACTGAAACCTGACGTCGGTTGAATGGATGTCGTCTGAATTTAAAAAAAAAAAAAAATTGTTAACGGTAAAAATTTTCAACGTCATCTTTTAAAATTAAAGATTTTTTTTACAATACTTTTTTATTTAACTACGATTTGAAATATTTTCTTTTTTAATTTTTATTTTACTATATTCTTTTTAAGAACAGTTAAATGTATTAGAATCCATTATATTATGTAGGATTATTTTAACATTAAGTTTAAGTATGTATATGAGGTTACATTTTTTTTTTTTTTTTTTTTTTTTGTATATGACTATGACAGCAGAAATGGTTACTTAATTTCACTGATTCAGTAAACTTTTCTTTTATATATAAACCTATTATTATAATATTTCACATGTAAGTACTGAGGACATGGGTCATTCAAAAGCTTACATGTTATGGTATTTCATATTAATTTTATTTTACTATAGGTGTTATTTTTGGATTCTTTTTAATGCGTGTAGTATTATTTAAAAGAAATTTAGGTTAGAATTCATTCAATTTAACTACAATTTTAATTACAAATTCAAAATTACAACTTTAAAATTTTAAAATATTTTCATTGTTTAGTTTTAATAGACTATATTACTTTATAACAGAAGGAAAATTACTCATATTAAGTAAGATTATTTTTCCATATCAAAGTATATGTAAATTTTTTTTTTTTTTTTTTTTTTTTTCTTTTTAAATTTAAATATTATTTAAGTAATATTAATGGCACTTACTACAAAACTAGCTAAGTCATTTCTCAGATTTAGTAAACTTTATTTATTTATTAATTAATTAATTTATTTATTTCAAATATATGTAACCTAATTAATAAAGTTTCATATGTATGTATAAATAACATGTTAGAATTCATTTTATTTTACTACAATTTTAATTTCAATTTTAAAATTTTAAAATTATAACTTTAAAATTTTAAAATATTTTCATTGTTAGTTTTAATTTAGACTATATTACTTTATAACAGAAGGATAATTACTCATAGTAAGTAAAAATTTTTTCCTATCAAAGTATATGTAAATTACAATTTTTAAACTTTTAATTTAGATATTATTTAAGTAATATTAATGGCCCAGACTACAAAACTATCTAAGTCATTTCTCAGAATTAGTAAACTTTATGTATTAATTCAAGTTTAAGTATGTATATGAGGTTACATTTTTTTTTTTTTTTTTTTTTTTTTTGATATATATATATAAACCTAGTGATATAATGTTTCTCATGTAAGTACAAAGGACATGGGTCATTCAAAAGCTTACATCTTATGGCATTTCATATTAATTTTATTTTACTATATTTGCTTTTTTTGGGATTCTTTTTTAGTGCGTGTAGTATTATTTAAAAGAAACTTAGGTTAGAATTCATTCAATTTAACTTTAATTTTAGTTTCAATTTTAAAATTACAAACTTTAAACTTTTGAAATATTTTCATTGTTAGTTATATTAGACTATATTACTTTATAACAGAAGGAATATTACTCATAGTAAGTAAAATTATTTTTCAATATCCAAGTATATGTAAATTACAATTTTAAACCTTTATATTTTAAAATATTATTTTAGTAATATTAATGGAACTTACTACAAAAATTAGCCAAGTCATTTCTCGGATTTAGTAAACTTTATTTATTACTTAATTTATTTATTTATTTTAAATATATGTAACCTAAGTAGTAAAGTTTCATATGTATGTACCAAGAACAGGTTAGAATTCATTTTATTTAACTACAATTTTAATTACAATTTTAAAATTACCACATTAAAATTTTAAAATATTTTCATGGTTAGTTTTAATTGACTATATTACTTTATAACAGAAGGATAATTACTCATAGTAAGTATAATTATTTTCCATAACAAAGTATATGTAAATTACAATTTTTAAACTATTATATTTAAATATATATATATATATATATATAATATTGATATATATATATATATATATATATATATATATATATATATATATATATACTATTGATTTGTTCGTTTTTTCAGATGTCATAATGGTGGTAGATACAAGCACTGGGGTTTTAACAGTTTTGAAGCATTATTTTAAACTGAATCTGAAAAATGCTGAATGTAAATAACATAAATAATAACTCCTCATCCCAGAAATTCAGAGAGAAATTTTGATACATCATAATAAATATTTCTTTTCTTATACATATATATATAGACAAGATATGAAGATGAGTTCAAAGATTCAGTTGTCTTGAAACTGTCATAAAAAATGTAAATAAATTCTTAAAGAAATAAAAACGTGATTGTCATCTTTTCAAAGAATGCAGGACACTTGATTCACACTTTTCTTTTCTTTCACAATATGAAAATGGACAATCCAGAAATGTTACAGAAGTGCAGTTAAACAGTTTATGATATCGGGGGGGGGGGGATTTTGAACAGAAATAAAAGAATTTTCTGTTTTGGAAAACTTACTTTTCTGATTCCTTTTCATCAGGGATGACCTCTAGGCATTCAGCAAGAGAAACAAGAAGATGAGCATGAGCCAGAAGAAGTTCATTACTCAAATGAAAACCATAAAGAAGATTTAAGTTATTCAGCAAATATTTTTCCATGATTGACTCAAAAACCTGAAAGTAAAGTTTCAGTATGAAATAAAATAAAATAAACAAATATCAGCTTATCAGATATATGTGTAAAATCAAGTCAATGTGAAATTTAAATACTGTGGGGGTTTACTTTTTTTAGCAAAAAGGGAATTACAGAGTCCTTTTGAAAAATATAGAAAAATGTTACACTGCTTGTTGAGAATAGAATTGCATGTATGGCTTGTATTGCTGGAAATAAACCAAGCCAATTAGTTATAGTAGCCACAAAATCCTGTTTGCTTCTTAAAAAGAGATTCCCCTCCAAACTTCCTTCCAGTAATATAAACAAGATAAAGAATAAATTCAGTTGTCCAGATAACTCTTGAAATGATAATGGTATCCATCAGTCTCAAAAGACTATGGAATCTACTAGGTAATCCTTGTTGAAAATACTTGCTCAGGGTTATTTGTGTTTCTTCAACATTCACAGAGCCAACGTGTGGTTTATACTGCAACTATATTGAGCAGACCTTAGTTACTGTTTCTAGGTGAAAGAGAGAGAGAGAGAGAAAGAGAGAGAGCACAATCTGACATGATCAATAGTTGAACATGGACAGTATATTTAAACCTTGAGTCGTGATGACTTGTATCGTCCTGCTAGCAAAACCATCAACAGCTTCTAGTTTTGTCTATCCAATTTCAGGCTTGGGTCAACCTGTGATAAGGTTTTCAGACACTTCCAAATGGTACTGCACACTGGGATTGTTTTCCCAGGTTGATGTCATAAACAAGTTACCTCCTTGACAACTTGACCATAGTGAGATTTGAAATTGGGTCTCATAGTCAAAACACTAATGTTTTAACCCCTCGGCCATGTGTCTATTTCTATATCAATTTGATGGGGTATAAATAAATAAGCTACAGTTCACTGTTGTTCTGTTCATCAAATGGGATTTTACAAATCATACCAATAATAATTACAACACTTTTACTACAGGTATGCCACCAATTTTGGACACTCATAGGTCCAGAACTGTGCTGGATTATCTGTTTGATAGATCAACAAAAGTCATATAAAAACAATTTGATTATATAACTAACCCACTAATTATACATCTCTATCTATAAAAGGCAGGATGTGTGTGTGTGTGTGTGTAACGAATGCACGGCCGCAATTTTCGACGGATTTGCACCAAAATTTACATACACATGCTCCAAGTTAGCGGGAAGGCCAGGACCGACTTTGCATTTCCAATCTCCCATTGATAGTGGAAATAACCGATTTTTTCATGCTTCTACGGCAGTTTTCATGTAGTTTGCAGCCATTTTGTAATGGCCAGAGTGAGAGCCAATAGCTGGCTACCATGAACAGGCAGGAAGATTCTATTGGCCAGTGTGAGAGCCAACAGCTGACTGACACGAATGTTAACTAGCATGCAAAAACAATTGATTGCTGCATTCGTCACAAGTGAGAAAAATTTAAATCTGCATAGCACTTTACTCCAATTGGCTCATTTGCTTGCTTAAACTCAATGTTGATTCTGATTCTGCAGAACTGGGTTGGGTGTGAAAAAGTATTTGTTGTTAACATTCTTTTTCATTCGATTTTTCCAGTTACGAGTCCTTTTTAAAGCTGATTGTTTTGTGTTCATTTTGTTTAGTTCTTTTTTGTAACAGATTTAATGTTTAGTATAGAGCTTAGAAAAAATTTGCAGTGTGTGAGATATAAGAAGTAAGGCATGTAGCAACATCAGCATGGCAAAGGGCACTCCTTTAAAAGGCAAGGAAGGGCAAAAATATGTTAAGTCAAGTGATAGCGATTGCTGTATGAGTAAAGACGATTTTTTTGAATCAAGCCCGGGCAACGCCGGGCCATGATGCTAGTCTGTTATAAAGCTTGTATCAACTCATACTTTGGGTTAATAATATTCCAAAGAAAAACACTGAAACACAAGATTAGTGAAGGAAGTTTTTAATCATGTGGATACTAGTAAATATCATAATTAGTGTGACATTCTTTGTGACTCTTGCAATTCCTGTGTGTCCCGCTTGTGACTACTTCAACAATCAATGGAAGAGTCTATGTTCAACCCTTTAGGGTAGTGAAGGTCGGTTGTCTTTCTACACAACATTTCTTATATCACTACAGCATGGTTGACTGTTAGAAACCTATATTAAACTATTATTAAATACAATGCGATCTGTGGTCACTCAGTGAATTAGTCTGCTAATTGCATGAAATTCAAGTACTTGCTTGTAATTTTGTGTGGATTAAAAGATGTATTTGATCATCAATTGCAAAATAATTAGTTGTTCACCTATATATAGTAAACCAAATGATTTTATTTCTATAAATGTTGGTGTTATGGCAGCACCAGTTCCAGGGAGATAAAGACTTTTTGTTCTTTTGTTTAGAAAGCCAGGAAGTGAAAAACTGACTCTTTGAGAGGGTAGAGTACAATAATAATAATTAGAAGAAAATATACATTTATTCTTGCATTTTTGATAAGTGAATTCTGTAGAATAACATTTTTGTATGATTAAAATATGAGTAATTTATGTAAACCTTTGATATCATTGGCAGGATTTATTACAAAAATAACATCAAAACATTCATTCATTCTAATGATTATATATGTCAGTAATATACAGAAAATTCACTGAAAACGATTTTATGGCAGAAATGCACCACAAATTATTTTAATTATTTTAACATTGGAAATCCAAAAGCACACTGGAATAGTCAAAGATACCTATCAAAAGCTCAACAAAGTATTAAGAAACAGAAAATTTTTTGTTAGAAACAAAGAAAAGAGATTTTTTGTTTTTACTTATGTTCACCCTATACAAGGCCCAAGAATCACTCAAAGTAGAGGGTTAGTGAAGAAGGTTAGTAAGAGTAAAAGGTAAGAAGTACAATTTGTTTAGCTCTGTTGTAAAGATAATTATTAAGACTTGAAGAGGTTAAGACTGTAGTGATTAGGAAAGCATCCTCTTGGGAATCAGTTCCATAAAGTAGCAGTTCATGGGAAGAAACTGTCTGAGTGGAACTTTCTTCTTACTAATAGAATACAAAGGGAATGAGGATGGTTTGACTCAGTATACATGGCATGGTGGGTCTTAGCTGTGAGGGTTAGAATTGGTGAAACCAAGGAATGTAGCTGGTCAGAATATTTTCCATGGAAATAGTAATAGAGCAACAAGAGGTTTTCAACATTGTTTTTTTCTGTGAGTGGAAAATAATTCATCACTTGTAGACACTTTTGAAATCTACCAAGATAGGAAAGTGAAGACTTGGTGGATCCAGCACCAAAATGACAACAGTAATCCAGTCAGGTACTTACTGGAATGGTACTGAAAACCAACCCTTTTTCTAGCATCTTCAGCAACGGATCATATATGTAAATTCTACTTGAGGACTGGAGGTGAGATTAAGACACGACAGGCATTCAAGACAAGAGACAAGGGGCCTCCTTGTGAGAACACCTGTTCAATGTGATGGGCAAAAATTCGGGGTCTGTTTGTTGATGATGGAATGTTACTAGTTTGGTTTTTGAGGTAGTGAATGTGACCAGCCAGTTTTTCTCTATTTGAGAAATTAGAGATAGGTCAGAAGAGTGATCAGCTGCCAGGCTCTGGTCATCTAGATTTTTGGAGGTGCCCCCACATACTGTTGTATCATCAGCATGGATATTCACTAAAGATCAGTGTCTATCTTAGGTTGTTCATTAATATGAAGCAGAAAGAGAATAGGACTGAGAAGTGAGCCTTGGGGGATGCATGCATTGATTTCACGGACCTTGGAAGACTGGCTATTAACAATGACATTTATGAACCTACCTGTTCAGAAAGATTTGATAATTGAAAAGACTCTTCGAGTGATTCCATAGCTGGAGAGCTTGTGTAGGAAGCCTCTATGCCACACCTCTATCAAAACACTTCAATATATCTACAATAAATTGTCATGATCTTTTTATTGTGTAATCCCTCATTGATTCTGTGGATATTGACAGTGGTCTAAGCAGATCGAAATCCATATTGTTTGTCACTCAGGAGGTTGTCCCTGTTGAGGTGATCAACCTTCTTGTTGATGGTAGCCTCAAAGAATTTGCTGATGATGTTGATGGGCTCATATTGCAACAGGGATGAACACTCACACACATAGGCCATACACTTCTCCTTCAGGCAGTAATTAAACAATTTTGTCAAGATTGGGGATAATTCTGGGCTAGTGTTCTTAAGAATAACCATTGGGATTTTATCTGTATTGGTGGCCTTCTTAGAGTAAAGCCTTTTGATAAGGCTGGAAACTTCCTAAGCCATGATTGAGATATTACTAAGTTTGTGCTCTGTGAGAAAGTGGAGCCAGGAAGAGGATGATGGCCTCTGTCATCTAATGTAGAGTTAGAAGTTCATTACAAAGAGCATTGCCTTCTCTGACAAGGATGAGATAACCTCAGGGGTATTTATGATTGCAGGCACTGACACTTTGAGGATTTTATTAGGGATTTCCCAGAACTCACTGGTTTTGACATTGGCTTGGGTTGTTTGTGCATAGCTGCATTTTGCATTTTCTAGAACTCTCTTGCAATAACTGCAGGAAGTTCTAAATGAAACATGGGTCCTGCTACATAGTTCCTTATGGTAGATATTGTAATAGTGGTTATAGTGAGCTAGGGTTGGTAATTTCTTTTTGTGGGGGGATAAAATTTTCCATTCTAGAAAGTATCCATTCAGAGTGGCAGTTCTAGTGGCTATATTTTTAAAGAATTTTGAGAGAGGAGGTTCCACCATGAAGATCTGAAACTGTTATGTATTATCATTCCTCTTCTATGGCAGTGAATGTTGGACAATCTCTTCATAGATGATGTAGAGACTTCAGATAACAGAAATGTGGTTCAACAGAAGGATGCTGAGAATACCATGAAATTTATCATATTTCTGAAATATGATAAATAAATATCTGATGCTCTGGAGTTTAAAACATTCATTAATGTAAGAAAATCCTCATTAATATGATCCCAATCAAGCATTTATTGGATGTGGTGGAGAAGTCTATTAACATCCAAGATTCAGCATCTATAACTGCTATCCATGATCTTATGACATTTGACATGTCAGTGTATAATGTAAATACATGATAGTAAATGATTTTACTACTGAAATGCATTGGAAATCATGAAAGGGATTGTCAGTGGTCAGGCTTTAATGCAAGTATTACTGACAGATATATAGCTATCATATATAATGTCAATTGTGTTGCAAATGATTTTTTTTTATAGCAATGCAATGAAAATCAGGACAAAGAGATGATTAGTGATCAAGAGTTAATGCAAAACATTACCTACACAATAGGGCTATTATATATGCATAATTTTAATCACTGTATTCCTAAATTGGAAAGAGGCACCATGGAATTTCTACTGGTGATTATATTGATAATTCCTTTTTCTTTCTGATTAAAATATTTTGGTTTATGTACTTTTAAAAGTTCCCCCTGAAATTTCTCTGTATCCAGTCAGGTATTATTTTGATTTTGGTTTTAAACTCACCTTGATGTTTATCAATTCAGTGAAACAGAGTGATGATTCAAACTCTAAGGGTTCTATTTTGACTTCGATTGGACGGAAATAAGGTGATCCCAGCTGGGGGAGTCTTTCTCCATGCAGCAATTGCTGTAAAGTCTTTATGGCATCTGAGAAGAGGTGCAAGTTGGTAAGGGTCAATACTTTCTGAATTTGTCCTTGCACATAAAGCTTCACATCTCGGCATAAAGAACGGGCAAAATATAAATGTAAAGCCAACAATGGTAAGATCTGCAAAGTAAAAGAAAGAGAGAATACGATATGCAGAATTGTAATAAAAATAATGATCAGATTAATCAGGTTAATTTGATTTATGCTGTTGTAGTGATAAGTAAATGACTGGATAGCTAAAGTATAAACAATATAAATGCCCAAGCAGTAAGAGTAGAGTACCTCTTGGCATGCAAGATAAACAATTTCCGTAAGATTGAAAAAAATACAAAGGAAAGCACACTTCATAACAGTTGTGTTATTTCTAATGGAAGGGAAAGTTTTTCATTTTTTACAATGTGCATAAATGTAATCATTTTTTATTATTTTATCAATCTTGTTATTAGCCTAAAATTTCATATTTTCAATACAATTTCAGTACTATCATTGTATTTTCAGGATGATCCATAACAGGATTTTTGCAATAAACCTTTTAATAGTTCTCTACCAGTGTCTTCTGTGTTGTGTGTACCACTTTAGTTTGTTACTAGTTTTTTCCCCCCCAATACTAAAGAAACAAAGGAAGAAGGAATGATGATAAATCATATAAAGCTGTAGCAAAGAACAAAGTTTTATTTTTTTCCTTCATATTTCAACAGGTTTTTATTTCATATCCAAATAATGCTACATTACTTTCTGAACAAACTAAGATTAACGGTTGACAGCAAATGATTGTTCAAGAGACTTTCAGAAGGCTCAGCTACATGTTCATATATGTATTAATAACGATTGATAGCCCTTGAAGAACTCCTTTGTGAATGACAGTTATCGGCACCTTAAGGAACTCACCTGGACTATGATACACTCCCTGCCCTGGGGAAACAAAGGTGGACTTTTTAAGTCACTAACAGTAGCCTGTAAAATTAGTTTATTAATGTGCCTTAAGTTGTAATAATTGTTGATTATTTTCATTACAATATGCTTAGAATAAAGTCCCAAATCTCTTTCAGCAACTAAAAGAATTGTTTAGATACCTCAAGGTAGTATTCATATGAGTAGAGTTTGGAAATGATAAATTGAAGGGATGAGAGGAGCTGTCTTGCATTACATCTGTACTGGTCTGTGAAGATATGCACTCCAGGAATTAAGTAGGTGATAGGACATCCTTCTCCAATCTCGTATAAAGCATATTGCCGATTGGACAGAGGATGATGTATTGAACAACGAAATAGAGCCTGGAATAAAAAATATACAAAGAGAAACAGAACATTATGTGACTTAAATGATGTATTTGGGAAAGTGGGCTAAACTGACAATATTTTTGAACTTCTAGGCTAAGACAAACTTAAAGTAAAATTATATATATATATATATATATATATAAAAAGTTAAGATCATGTTATATTTTTAATCATTTATTTTAAAGCATTGTGGTATGGTCAGGGTTGATGTCAAGCCTTTGTGGTCTCATGCAATATTCTATGTTAGGGATTCTAAATTGAAAAATTGTAGTGAGAAAACGAATACAGGTGTAACTATAGTTTTATTCACAATGAATAAATACAAAATACATATAAGAGGAGATAATCCATATCACAAGCATATTTTTTATTAATAATTTTCATTATGAATAAACAAGCTCAATTACATTTGTTTTAGTAGCAGTTTTAAAAATAAAGAATCAATGATTATATGGAAAAAGTATATGGAGTATTTTGAATTAAGTTAACATTGTGCCAATATTAACTTTTATATCAATCATTATTAATAATAAAACAGAATATAGACAAAGTAGGCAGGCATAAAAAGATAAAAGAACAAGCAGGACAGAAAAGAGGATGCATAAAATCTCAAAGAGAATGTTTATAATAGAAAAAGAAAAGATACTACAAAGATGAGACAAACATATGAGAAAACTTGATCATAAAAACAGAAGAGAAAAATCTATAATACACCACAGGGGACGGTACAAGGATCTTCACAGTCCAATTTATGATAAAGAGATCCCTACTCTACTAAATCTCAATTTTCATAAGCTAGTACTCATATAAAATACAAATTTTATTGTAACTTAATTATGTACAATAATAGATCATTTACAATATAGGTGAACAATTCAACTAGAAAAATTGAAAATAAATACAATGTATCTAAATACAAATTAGAGACATGTCATCATAGATTATTCCATCTTAAATAAATCAACAATGTTTTGTGGCAATTTTTAACATCAACTTGAGATTTTTCTTCTTAAAAATCTCTGCAATCATCCTGAAGTAAAAAAAACCCAAAAAAACCCCACACACCATGAATGAAAAGAACTAATCATGAAAGTTAATTACTTTCAAACAATAAAAAAAACATGTTATAGGGTTCTTAAGGAATTATATATTAATATTAACAGGTACTTAGTAACTTTGTACAACAGAGTCTGAACTGGTATTCACCCACTATACTTGCCAGAGTGGATGAAAATGATGACAAGTCATAAATTACATCAGCTGGTAGTTTGGGTTCCATATATACTTTGAGAGAATTGACGAAAGCTGCCAGTTCATTGAAAACTTCCAGATAGAAGATGCATTAAATGTGAATTAAACATGGGAAGAGAGAAACAAACCCTCTAGATCATCACCTACACTTTGAGTGAAGGAATAAGTAAACAGATATGCACAAGTGCTGTTTTTTCATCATCATCACAGTTGTAAAATGCATACAGCTGTCAATCATTAGAACTAACAAAGAGAAGATACTAGTTAAATGCTATGTAACCAACAGCTTAAATAAATTATTTGTTAAAATAATAACAAATTTTAAAGATTTCTTTATTAATATTATTCCAAGACTTCACAATTCGTTTTGTGTGACATGTAGCTGGCTTGGGTTTGCAATATTCCAATTTCTGAGCTTGAAACTTCTTCAGATCTTCTAAATACAATGTGGGTAGAGAAGCCTGTCTATCACCTATCATGTTACACTTGGCTGCTGTGATTGAGATGATCACAGAGTGGCACACGGGAAAAGAATTTGTAAATGTGTCAGTTACAAAGCAGACACTTTGTTAGATAAATAGATATGAACAGAATAAGATAATTAGGAAAAATAGAGCTGATATTTAGCAAGAAAAAATAAATTTTAAAACACACTGGTGATAATAATTGTTTGATTATTTGGCTGAATTAGTTTTATGAACCCTATATACGTCATTTAAAGCCAAAACGCATTTTATGGACTGCAAGAATAATTTGTTTTTTTTTGCAAGTGAATATTGCATTCACAATTATTTAAGAATAACAATAATTTTTCTAGATACAAGTCCTACTATTTAGCCCATAGATTGGAAAAGATAAAATGCATTCATATCTTTCCCAAGGGTATTTGCATGTAAGTGAATGTAACAAGCCTGACTGGAATTTGAACTCTGTTCTCCCATTTCTCATTCCAGGTTGCTATCCATTAAATCACCCACACATCCACTGAGAATACAAAAGGTATTATATTTAGTACATCATAACAAGTCCACACTAATTTGTCAATTATGTTCAAAGTGAACTTTTCATCATGAAATTACCCAAGATGATACATGATAGTGGCTTCTCTTGATAAAATGAATGCTATTAAAATATAATATTAATATAAACACAATCAAAAAATAGTGCAGTAGGTGCATAAAAGGGAGCTTAATAGTCATGAATCTGATGAAGAAGGCCTTTCAGAAAAAATCTGGATGCTTAGTCAGTTAGTCAGATTTTGGGATGTTAGCCAAGAACTTTTCAGCACTCCCTCATAGATTGCTTACCTTGAATAAGTTGGATGCTAAAATACAATACTGCAAACTTAACAGCCAGTCATTGGAGACAATATATCTGATTTGAAGAAAATAAAAAAACTCCTGTAAGTGATCTTATATTAAAAATAAAAAAGTCCTATTCTCTTAGAACTTTGTTCTGATAATTCATTTCTTCTAAATTTGCAATGCATTTCTATAGCAATAATCATTTACAATATTTTTAATCATTTCACCTCAAACAAGGCAACAAAGTCAAAAAGATGCAAGAGGTTACTAAGTGTGAAAGAATAAGAAAAACATTATTAAGGAAAGAGAACATTAAAAGAGCAGGAATTAAGAAAACCAAAGATAACAACTGACATTGCATTTAAACCTTTGAAGTTTTTAAAGTTGACTGGAAAGCAAGAGGCTAGAAGTGCAAAGGAATAAATTGTTAGCATAGAATTTATGGTTACATGTAACCATTTTTTTCAAATCAATTCCTGACAAGTGATAATCTCCTTTCTGATCTTTGATTGCATCACATACACAGATTGAATGTTAAAATTTACTAAATCTAAGTCAACAATAAAAAAAAGTTCACAGTTTAATCGCATATTTTACCACTTCATGCCACAACAAATATTTACTTTAATTATAGTTAAGTAAGAAGATGCTAAAATCATCATAAAATCAGGGGCCAGAATATATTCAATTCAATATACAGTCATCAGGGTAACCATGATAACTGTTTAATTTACCTTAACACTGCCATAATTTTATATGCTGTTCTGTTACAATTGGCAAAAATTATCGAAGTACCAAATTTGGAGAATGTTCATCCAGCTTTGCAGCAAATAAATAAATTATAAATATAACACAAATCAATGTTTAATAGTGTAACATTCTGGCTTCATGAAAACATAACTCAAATAGATTTAATTATTTAAATTAGAGGCATACTTTTTTCAGGTTGAGCAAAGAAAAAAATAAGCAATCACCTTGTAATTTATATTTCTGAAGCAAATACCAGCTCAAGTCTACATATGCAAATTAGTCTTTTGGACTTGACAAACTGAAAGAAAACACAGCTCCAACAAGAGAGCTGTCGATTGAAAGGAAACATCTCCAAAAAGAGGGCTGTCAATTAAAACAGCAGAAAAAATTAATAAACTATTTTGAAAAGAAAATCCAACATGATATCCAAGATATTGCTTGTTCCCAGTCAACTGTGTATAAAATTTAGTACAAGTATAAACAAAATGGGAAAATTCTAAAAGGAAAATACAGGGGTATTTTTTTAAAAATCATTTCACCCCAAGCAAGTTGATAATGCCACTAAGAGACAAGGGGCTGTTGGGAGTGAAAGAGAATAAGAATACTTTAGAAGAAGGAATTGGAAACCCAATCCTAAACAGGAAACAAGAGATAAACCTCTACTCCTGTTCAAAGGTGTCTGAACTGAGTATTAATATGGAAGTGTCAATATTGAATAGTGAAAGCAATATGCCTTGAAAATAGAAAATGAACCACAAAACAAATGGTCACTGTTTCTTTGTATATTTGCTGTTGTTAACATAACATTTCAAATTGGCTTTCAGCCCTCATCAGGTGTATATTCTGTAGGAAGAAAGAAAATCATTTGGAAAAAGGAAAAAATGATCATAAGTATACTGTTTGAACCAATCCATTTTGATAATAACAATTATACCAAGTATCCAGGCATTTCACATTATACTTGGAGAGTGGAAGTTCTCCAACATCCATTTTTTTAAACAATAGTGCTAAAAATCTATTCTAGACAAGCTTAAGCACCTGACTGAGAGAAGCTTATATGTGAATGACTATTTTTTCATTGCTATTTTTGTTTTTTTGTTTTTTCCTGGAAAAAGTGTTTGTTTTTTCTCACAGAATGGTCCTGACAATGACTGAAGAACAGCAACAAATATACAAAGAGGGTGTTTGTCTGAACATTATCTGATATGGTAATTACATTTATCAAAGTTGAATATAATAATGTCCTGGAAAAGATATGAATAATCATAGGAACATTACCATAAAGTTTTTTTTTACTTTGTCAACTAAATATAGATTACGATATTGGTGGCTGCAATTTCTCCAAGCAGACATCCCTATATCCTTTGAAACAACTGTCAATTTAGATTTTGTTCTGAACAGTATATAAATTAATGAGAAAGAGGCTTTATTACAAACCTTGCAATGTTGGTAGCCACAATTGCACCATGCAGACATCCCCAAATTCCACAGCTTTGTAACAACTGTAGACCTGGGTCTTCATTTGGATAGAGCTGTTTCCAGTCAAGCACTGACTTTTCACTGAGATTAAGGATCAATTTTAAAGATTTCTTCCATGATTTGAAAGCCATTCTGTATTAGGAGATGAATATATCAAACCATCTGCATATCAACAACTATTTAAACCATTTATACAAGTATCATTATAACTACAATTATGATATGAATCAGTCAAAAGATAGTTACAATTCTTTTCAAATAAAAAGGATTCACAGAAATATTTGCACTACTTATGTGCATGATATTTCATATAATATGTATAAATTATAATAGACTATATGCCAATCTTATGATATGGAAAGAGTTTTATGAATTTTAACAGAATCTTCAAATTTTTAGCCATATTACTGAAACACAAAAAACATAATGTGTAGAATGTGCATAAAATTAATAAAGATATGTTTTGAATAAAAAATTGAAAAGTTTCATTGTAATGACAACAAAATTATAAAAACAACATTAATGTGAAATTTATGCTCATTGTTTTGAAACTAGTTTTTAATGTTTTTCATCTATTGATTTTGTGACCAAATTTATTTCTTCATATGAAAGCATCCAGAATAAATATTCCAAAATCTATCTTTCCTGGCAAATTGTCATCTACCAACATAAACCTTCCTCTTCAAAATGCTACACTTTACAACTGATTTATAGTCAAAGAAACTGGCTATTTTATCAAATAAGTGCCTTTGAAACCCAATTTATTCTGATATTCATTAGTGTTCTTGGCTGAATATGATGTAGCATTATCATGTATAAAAAACATCTTTCTGAATGAATGTGATTTCTTCTTGAATCATAGCTATATGTGTGCCTTCAAAAAAAAATCAATATATACCTGAACTGTCATTATAACACTAGCTGTAATTTCTCATGTGCCCACTTCACTACATATAATGCTATCTTAAAACATCATATAAACTATGCTTTGTTGATGTCTTAACCTGTGAGGATTGTTTCTGCCAGTAGTCACCCAACATTTACTCTATTCATCTGGATCATTAAATGTAGCAGGGTATTTATTAGTGAAAAGAATGATTGATAAAATCAGTCATCATTTATTCTGCTTGTCATTTCATATGATTTTCATGATGGATGCCTTTTAAACAAGGCCAAGTAATTGGTCATATATATTTTGGTTTAGAACTTGATATATTGTGCTTTTCAACACTTCTTTACTGTCACAATGCCTGGAAATTTAACAGCTTGACAAAGAGAGACTTTTTTCATGTTTTCTCTTCATAAAGGACACCAATCATCAAGACAAAATCTTCAGCTTTTTGTCCTCATCAGACCAACATCAGACCAAGTTGTCAAGAATTTTCAACTAACATTTTCAGTTATTTTTGTTATTTCCAATGTTGTTTTACTTTTAGTAAGCTTTGAAGTTATTAAATACTAATATTAAATATTAATACTTCTCTTTATCTGTCAAATCAACTTTACAATCCATTTTAAAGTTTCAAACACACAATCTGACTATTAATCTGAGATTTTAAAATTTGGAAAATTTAGTACAAATGGCTACCATTTGTTTACATCTGTATAGAATGAAGTAGCTTTCATCTGAAATGTACAGAGAGATGTTGCCATCATTTAGAAAATAAATTCCCATCAGTATTCCAATATTGCATAATCCAGTTGCTTTGTTTCTCTACATCTTGGCCAGTGTTAACCTAACCTCAGATTTTACTATTAAGAGTCCTTTTATATTTTATATATTCTAGGTTTCTCTCATCTGTTTTCCTGGAACAATTTTCTAATCAATTCATTCCACCCCTGTCGTACCTTTTCTTTTTCTATTATGATTGTTCCCTCTTGAGATTTTATACATCTTAATATAGTGTAATGTTACTTGAGAGAAAACCAATTAATTTTTCTAGTTATTAAATGTTTATTTATTCATTACATTTGATAGTCATTTAATAAGTAGATCAAATTACTGTCTTGTTTTGAAAGTGCTTCCTCTAATATTCAGTCAGTTAAATTTTCAAGACTTATTTTAAGAAAAAAGTGATATCCTTGACACAAATGAACAAATTTTCTTCATCAAATAATATACAAATAGTAATTACTCTGCCCAATGTGTTCATGTCTCCTGGAAAAAGAAAAGCTGTCTACATAACCCTTACAGTTTCTATAATAAAATCAATTTGTGTGGGGTTGAGGCAAAATTTTCCAGCAAGTTTTGACAAAATATTTTATATAAATTCTTAGCATTATTATCATTCAGTCAATTTCAAACAATTTTCCTCAGTTTTCTACGATTTTACACCACCTTACAGCTAAACTGTGTACGTTATCATAAAAGAATGATTTCAATGTTAATTTAATGAGTTCTTTGAGAAATTTTTGAATATATTGATATTATTGGAATTACTGAACAGGCATGAAGGAAAATGAGTGATAGTTTCTACAGAATATGCAATGTGTGAAACACTAAACTGAAACACACCATTTAAAAATGTGAAAAAGAAAAAAAATGTTACGGAATAATTATACATTTTTGATGTAGTTTAAATTTCAAAGTAAAAAAGAAATTAAAAAAATCTATCCAAGTATCAATATCTATCAATGTTCATATATATATATATTATACAAATTTAGATATAATCAAGCCCTCAAAATAGTAATTTCCAACAAACATTAACTTATCAAGAAAAACTGACTGAAAATACATCCAATAAATCCAAGAATAGAAAAAGAAGAGTTACATGGTTCAACCCTCCATTCAGCAAATTATCCAACATTAATATAGGAAAATTCTTCTTAAAGTTAATAGATAAACATTTTAGTAATAACAATACACTGGATAAAATTTTTTAATAATATGAACTTGAAAGTTAGTTACTCATAAGTGTACAATGTGGAGAAAATTATAAATTCCCACAATAATAATCTTATTAGAGAATTTCATATTAATCAATTACAAAAAATACTTCTACCTGCAATTGCAGGGTAAAAACTGTATGCCCAGTTGGAGGATTATGTATGGTAGAAAATGTGGGGTATGAAGCCACAATCTTCATCAAAGAAAATACGAACCAGAAAAAGATTTATATGGGAATATCCACTGGGAATTGGAATCAGTGCTTTTATAACCATCACCATTCCTTCAGTAATGAATCCCTTAAACATCAAACAGCACTGTCTAAATATTATTGGGATCTTGTGGAAAACAGATTCACCCCAGAGTTGAAATGGACAATTATCTTCAGGCCTTGAACTCCTAGAAACTTTAGAGACAGATGTGACCTCTACATTAAGGAGAAAATCTTAATAATCAAATATAATAGACCTGAGGAATTACTAAATCACCACAATTAAATTATTTTCAAATACTGTTGTGCGCTCTATTCATCAGAATACGGATGATGAATTTTGTTTACATGGCTCATTAGGCTGATTGTTCGGTGGAGATCACATTTGTTTGTGTCTGGTTTCTAAGATAGTGCTATGAAAATAGATCTGCTGAGATCTTAGAAACCTGAATGCACAGTAGAAAACCAATTTGCAAACACACCTAAATATAAATGTAAGTCTGATAGAAGACCACAAAAAATATTTTTGACCAAGTTCCATATGTTGAACCATTTTTTAAATATGTCTTAAGGTTTGGGAGCAAAGAATATAATTATAGATGTGAATATATTTTTAATTAAAAAAATTACAACATTTATTTATTATACTAAATTTTAATTTATAAAGTTGATTTTGGAGTCATACAAAGTAGATAAGAAATTCTCTTAACAAAGTGATTCCATTTGGTTTGGGCCTAAGTAAGATCTATTCTCTAAGATGATGGGTTGGATTATTATTCAAAAGAGAAATCATGTTACCTTCCATTTCCAGCAACAAAGTGCACATTTCCCAACTCAGTCAAGGCCTGAGCTGCTAACTGGTCTTGATTCTTGTTCAGAAGAATTTCTGAAAGAAAAAAAAAAGAATTATTTATTTTATTGTTTCCAAGAATTTCTTAATGAAAAAAAGAAATATTTATTGTTTCCAAGAATTTCTGAAAGAAAAAAAAGAAATATTTATTGTTTCTAATCATGAACTTTCTGCGTTAAATGAATTTGATTGATTAAATGAAAGTTACCAATTAATAAAGATGCTTATAAAATAAAAAAAGAAGTGTCTTCTAATAAAGACAACTATTGTTTTCCATCCAAAATAATAGATTGCATTGTAACTCATTTCCTAGATAATCCTTTAATTTATCAAATACCTGCATATGTGATAAATTAAAATTCTTTATGTACAGGTAGAGTCCATAGATAAAAGAAAGGACACAGTAGACAACAGTTATTTATTTTTCGCATATGAAACTAATCCATGTTTGTATAACATTTATATAAATATAAGGTGGGTAACAAATATTGTAAGGGATAAGGAAGAGAATGAGAAGATACAGGCAAAGAATGAGAGAAGAGCAGAAGTATAAGACAGGGATGGCCAAACCATGGCTTGTGAGCCACATGTGGCTCTTTGACCTTTAATATGCGGCTCATGGAAATATGTTAGCTGAACTCTTTTTTGATGACAATATGAAAGGTAACTAAGAAAAATTTCAAACTTTTTAATTATTTATTAGGTATGAATTGAGGCCCCATTGGATTAAAACATAAGTTGGATTAAAACATGCTTAGTAAAAATAATTAAGAATTTAAATCCTAATTTCATGTCTTGTGGCACTTAAACATCTGAACTTTATCATATATGGCTCTTACATTAAGCTAGTTTGGCCATCCCTGGTATAAGATAATGAAAAATCTTAGTTGTCAGCACTTGTGTAAGTCCAACCTTTTGTTGTTGTTTTGAATAGTTTGCTTTTATCTATGTTTTTGTTACATTTTTATCAAATCCTTCAAGTCATTTTAATATTCTTTGAAAGTTAAGTAATGCTATTAGTGAACTTAGCTGTTTCCATACAGGAAGCATTCGACATTCATTTCCCAACCAGTGTTATTGTCAGTTGAAATTTATAAAATATTTTTCTTAAAAAAGTTTTTCAGGAAATTAAACTTCTAAGTAAGCCTCATGGATTAAAAAATAAAGATGTAGTCTCTAGTAAGATTTGAACCTGAATCCCTTATTCTTTGGAGACTATCTGACTGCGAAAGTGATTTACTAATTAGGCTACATAAACTAACCAGTAGACATTATTAAATTCTAACTAAGTAGTTACATTCTGTCTGATCTTTACTTCCACATTATATTGTTTACTTATGCCGAATAGTAGTAGTAGATGTGATACACTTATTTACATGCTGGTTATTGTCCTCATCTTTGTTGTTACTATTTCGACATTTTGGCCATTGTGCCTCATGGCCTTCATCAGATATATCCTGATCCAAGTTACCTACAGGGAATTTCAAACTGAACCAATTACTTAATCTACAAGAGTAAATTGTTCTCATTCCAATGCCCATGTCTTGGAATATCTTATCTAGTTCTTATTTTAGTACTTTTCAGTTATTGCTTGTCCCATTTCTATTGAGTTCAAGTACACTGCCCAGACCTGTGATTGAACTCACAATTACTCTCTAATAATCTTGTCCAAATCTTTTAAAATGAAACCTCATCATCTTATTTTTTTTTACTTATTTAACTTTTCACTTTCATTGTTGCATTTTTTAGTATTAAAAAAGAAAATACTTTATTTAAGAAATTTGAATAATTTAGGAAACGCAATGTTATGTTTCTAAATTAAAGATAAAAAAGAACTTATATGAAATTGTACGTTAACATCCTAGCATTTATTTTTTTGTACTTACCTGTGGTCTGTGAATAACAAGTAATCACTTTTTCAAGTTGGTCCCTAGCTTTTTCACTCGTCAGTGTGTTGTCATTATCTTCATAAAAATTGTTGGTATCAATCTTTGGCAGAGGTTCCAGTAGTTTCTTAATGGAGAGAGAAAATGGCCTTATAATTTTTTCTTCTTCTGTGATTTCCTGATATTTTACTGAAAAATTAAACATTCTTTATTTTACTAATTTATTTCATTTGTATTTTTAGATTACAAATATGTTGACTATAGTTTAAAGTGTGTATTAGAAATTGTTTATGTAAAATAAAAGTCTTCAAAATAAATAATGGCTGGTTTAAAAAATTAATTCTGTTTTTGTTGTTAGAGGGCATGAGGTGCTTTTAATTTTAGTTAACTTCATTCACAAACAGATTGTTTTTGACTCTCTTGTAACAGTTGTCATATCAGCATATACTTTTTAAAATTTTGTCAAAATTAGCACATTTTCGTCTATTGCAAGAGATGAAGAAGAACAAGAACTATTTTCAGTATATTATGCTTTTCTATTTTAAGAAAGGTAAAAATATGACAAACAGAAAAAGAAGATGTGTGCATTTACGGATAAGGTACAGTTAATGATCAAACATGTCACAATTGTTTTGTGAAGTTGCATGCCATATATTTCTCCATGTTTAGGTAGACCAATTATCGCTGACAATGATTAAACTAAAATTTTATATGGAAATAGTCAAAGTCAAGCTGGAGAGAATCAACATACTCAAAATATTAAAGTTCCAACATTAAAAATAATTTGGTTATGTTAGTCCCTTTGTTGTTTGATTTCCACATAAAACAAAAAAAAAATGATTGGACCTAGTTTCCATGTGCCATTTCCTATTTAAACCTAATGAAAATGTCCTGTTTTAAACAAGTTATAGCAGGATATAAAAGTTGAATACTTTACAACAATATGAAATGCAAGAGAAGAGAAAGTTAAAAGAACTGATGCCCAATGAGTCAACAACTCATTAGACTTACAAGTCAAGGTGAGTCACGATCAAAGGTTGAAGTTGAACCTGACCAGTCCAGTCTGACACCAAAATTTACTTGAAAATTCAGTCCAAGTTCAGTCTGAAAAATGCAGGTCCAACTTCCACCACTGACCAGTAGCTTGACTGAAAGCACATTCAGTCAGGCTATTTTGTACTTTGGTCTGCACAGGAATAACATAAAACCAGAGAACAAAAGAAGAAACAATTTTATGTTCAGTTCAAAATTATTTTATCATATGGTTGCTTTGCAATTAATATTTTTTGTCTTTCCATTCTTAAAATATAGCAAATAAATTTTATAGTAATTGGCTTGTGAGTCGACTCATGTTGACTCATAACTTGACTAACTCGATTTACATCATTTTTTTATTTTAAAATCTGACTTGTACTTAAATTTTGAAAGCAGCAAAAGGCACCTACAGCAGTTCTTTGTTGAGAAAGATAAACATTTTTGGGAGGATGGAATTATTAAATTACTTGAAAATTGTATCTTATTGTTTTATTTGAAGTTTTTGGCTAACTTAATTCATATGTTTTACATATAGACTGATGTGCCAAAAGTCATACATGTAATGGTAGGTGGTGCCACCATAGCTTGATGTAAAAACCTATAACAGTTGTGCTATGATATATGGTGAGTCAGTGTGAAAGTCAGTTAGACTGCACATGTCAAGGTAATGTGAATCAGCTTTGAAGATAAGCATGATTATGGGTGCCAAGTGGATGGGAAATTGTGAGGATAGTTATCACTCCTCCATATACAATGTTACCAAGAATAACTGATAGAAGACATTACCACTAACCAACATGGACAGCACAATGATTGCACACAGGTCCTTAATAATCATAAACAGAAGTGTCTGGATTATCTGTAGTAACAGACAAGTAACACTGGTTCAGCCGATTTCATCCATATTCAATGCAAGAAATATTAGATACATACCCAGCAGGTCAGTTCAGTGTTCTTTTGCTTCTATGGGAGCATTTATGCTGGATTGATAGGGTGAGTGACTCTAATGTTTAATTGAGATGATCAACCTTGTCATTCACCATTTGTCCTGTTCTTGTATCACCTGTAGGTACTCACAGTTTTTACATGCGGCTGATATCTGTCCTGAATTCACATATTCCTGGTATACTCTTCTTACCTTGTTATTTTGCCCCACAAAACAAAGAGCAATTGCTACTTTGGAGAGAGCGCTCTATTTTTGTGGCTACAAAGTTATTTTGTGGTCAAATAGTGTTAAATCTTGTTAATGTCCAACAGCTGTCACAGCTACACTACCTCTTTACCTATTATGTCACACATATACTGTCCAGCTTTTCAAACCTAAGGAAGGCAAAAATCTTCCAGTGTATTGGTGTCTCTAATTATTTGGCGCTTTAATTTATATATATTAAAATATACTCAAAATTGTCTAAAATTAGTTGTCAAGTGATCGGTTTTATGACCATATTTAATAATTCTATAATAGAAAATAAATAACATTTCTAAAACATAAAAAATTTGTTCATTAAATTAGACATATTAAAGACACTGCATTAAATGCATTTGTAGATAATCAACATTCAAGTTGTAAACAAAAAATGTGTTTAATCTTGCTGTGGTGTTTATTCATATCATCCTCAGAATACTGTTTATTTATGGTTAGTTTTATCCTATAAGTTTTAAAATGTAGAATTTATTAACATTTTTAGACTTGTTGAAATAAAGAGGATCTTACATTGTTGTTGTCCAATTATATAAATTCCTAGCAGACGCCGGCAATGAATCAAGGTATGTGCACTATAGTTAGTGGCTTTGATAATGTTCTCAAGACATATCCAAGAATCTTCCACATCCAGAGGAACAGATATCAGATGGCTCTGATCAATATTTTCTGAAGAAAACAAAAATTCATTAATCTTTAAAATGCTTCGACTGAATGCCATGCATGGGGTTAACACATTGAAATCTACTCACTTCTCAAAAATCAATATTTCAATGATCAAACAGAAATCTTTTAAAGAGTTAAAGAATCTTGATGAAACGATGTGTGATGATGCATTTCCGCACATCACAGTACAAGCTGTGATGACATAAAGGTCAGCTGTATGTGAATATACCAAGCTCTTGTTATGTTCCACAAAGCCATAATCAATGTCAACAAAGAATAATGACAAATGCTTTTCAAGACATTTGTTTGATCAGGAGGTAGCAAAAAATACTATTTGTCATTTAGTTCTGGCCATAGAAAACAGATACCTACACACTCACTGCCTGACTATCTCACTGACTCCTGGTCATTTCACTGACTGCCTGCTTTTTCCCAGACTCCTGGTCCTTTCACTGGCCACTCATTATATGTATACTGGCTGGGGAACCCACTACCCCTTCCCGTCAACTTGGGTGGTATTTTTTTTCAAAGGACAAGACCACTGAAAAACCCTGGTCATTAAATTGACTTAAAAGGAAAAGAATTTATCTATTCATCCCCTAAGGATGTGTGTGAAATCATATTGCTACAGATGTACCAAGTGTGTTTATCTTTGGAGCATTTGGAATAGCATGTATGTTTAATGGTTCTAGGTTGTTCTTTTTGGTTTGGCTGAGAACTTTTCAGTACTCGCTCATAGTACATCAATAATGATGAGAAAAACAAACATTAATTTTACACAAAAAATATTTTTATTTTTCAGCATGATCTTCCTTATCAAGACATTTCATTGATGAATATTAATGACATAAAATGAAAATTAAACAAATCAAAATTCAATTTATAACTATGTGTTAGGCTGCTGATTTACTGATTCATCTTTGGTGCATATATATCATGCGTATGGATAATTTGGGGCTGCATACATGCATACAAGGTTGCATCAATAAGTTCATAGTCAGACTTAATTATCAACTAAATTTTAACTTGAAATTCTAATTGTATAATGCTTAATCCATATGATTACAAGAGAAGTGTTGGGTTCAGTACATTGACTAGGAAGGAGATTATGTTGTAAAATGCTTAATTATTGTATAAAATGCCTTCATTTTTTCTTATTAATTCCCATGTTCTAAAAATAAAACAAAAATCAGTAAAAAAAAACAACTAAAGTCTATTTGGAAATGTACATACCCCTGTAAGCCTTATTGCCCAAAAGAGCAAGATGTGTTTCTGATAGCACAGGTTTTGTTTGTTTCTTGTCCAGATTGATCTTGAATTGAGCATGTAAGTAATCCTTCGCAGAAATCCTGTCCCCTACTTCATCCATCAGTCTTTTAATGTGAGGTTGCGGCAAAAGTGACTGTTTGTTTTCATGTTTAATCATGTCCAAAAGGTTGTTTTGTGCATCAATCAGGAGAGGAACAGTGAACTCAGCAAATCTGTCACTGGTCAAATTAAAACAAAACTGTGAATGAATCTGGTCAATGATTAATGACTAAATAAACATGTAATTAATCACAGTTAATTTCTTCTTAGTTGTAGATATTTCTATTGACCCTCTATTCATTGTCATTAAATGCCATATTCGTTCAGGACATAGATGGTCATGGTACTCCACAGATCACTTTTTTAAAGGGACATAAATCCTTTGGAAAATACTGGAGGGGTTTCCTATTTCCTTCTCAAAGGTTTTGAATTCAGAATAGTCCTTCTAGAGAGAATGCCACTCTAGGCTAGGGAGCTCAGTCTAACTTGCTATTTAGCCCTTAGATGGGGAGAGAAGAGATTCCTGTGAAATTGAATGCAACGGAATAAGTCAGAATTTGAACATGATTTATCAATTTCACTTTCCATGCCACTAACAGATATATTAACTACATATGCTTCTTACCAGATGAAAAATTGCCTAAGGTTGTTTATAATCTATCACTAATATTATATATGCATTCATTTGACTTCTATATATGTACTCGTAACCCAGTGGTTAGAGCATTACATTCTGAATATGAAACCCTGAGTTGGAATCTCATTATAATCACTTTGTCAAGACAGTGATGTCTTGATAATCTCAGCCTTCCGAGATGATCTCAACATTCAGCACTATACTACGAGTTGACTCAAGATATGTCAGTGAGATTGGGAAGATGAAGCTGTTCAGAAGCACCAAATACAAATGATCATAACCAAGGGTTTGAGCATATTCATCTTGTACAAACAACAGATCACACCAGATTATGCATTCTCTCCAATTAAGGCCTGCATAACATAGTTACAATATACAAGATCTGATCAAAAAGTATTGGGATTGTTGCTATGGTAACAGCTAAAGTACACAGAGTGAAGCTGCTTGGCACAGATTGACCTTGAACTCTCTCACACATTCCACTGTTATAATGTAGCTTCCTATATTTTCATGGAAATTGTTCTGATGAGCTTTTCTCTTAGGTACCATGATGTAACAAATTTAATCACAGTACTAGTTTGGCAACTCAGTCCTATCATTTTACAGTTGAAATTGTTAGATAGTTTCTTCTCTCACACTTCTCACTTGTGGAACTCTCTTCCGCATTCTTGCATTCTAGTCAATTTTGATCTTCAAAAATTTAAATGCATTGTTAACCATTATCTTCTGTCTTCTTAACTCTTTTCTTTTGTTGTTCTCTCTCCTTAATATTTTTCTTTTGCTCATTCTTTCACAATCAGTAACTACTCGCATCTTAGTGGCTTTATTGCCTGGCTTGTGGGTGAAATAATTAAAAAAATGAGTAGAGCAAAAGTAGGAAGTTATTTCCCCTTAGATATGAAGTCATGTGATTCTACAGTCATCATTTGAAACAGTATATAAATTGCACCAAATTCAAAAACATTCTCTTCCTTTCTTTGAGGACCTATACATTGGCAGCAATGATGTGACCAAATCTGAAAGTAGGACATAACTTCAGCAACTTGCTTTCTCTTTTGTCATACATACACACACACACACTGAAATAAAATAAGTAAATATATGGTTTATGCTTTTATGTTTTCATTGTCTTTCTTTCACACTTCCCTTTAGCATTGCTTTGAACATGGTTGCAATATATTCTATAACTGAAATAAGCAAGGCATTAAAGCCTCTAAGATGCAAGTATTTACTGAGTGTTAGAGAATATGAGAAAAATAAAAACATTATTAAAGAGAAAGAACACTAAAAGAACAAGAAAAAATAACGACTGACATTGTATTTAAATTTTTGACAATCAAAGTTGACTGGGAAGCAAGAAGCTGGAAGTGCGTTCCATAAATGAGAAGTATGGGAGAAGAAACTGTGAGCTTTATTTTTTTTTTAAGTGGCACCAACTTCAAAAAATTTTCTCTCCCTTCTTTCTTGATGGACCTATACAATATCAACAATGATGTAACCAAGTGCAAAAGTAGGGCACATTTTCAGAAACTTGCTCCCTTCCTACTTTTGTCACACACTCTCTCTCTCTCTCTCTCTCTCTCTCTCTCTCTCTCTCTCTGCACATATTTAATCTAAAAGTCATTTGCTTTCTATGTTTATGCTTTGTATTTGGTTGTCTTTCCTTTTTTTCCATTGCTTTGAACATGCTTACAATGTATTCTGTGTTCTTGAAATATACAATAATATAGAAGTATTATAGAGGTAATTAAAATGTCCTACAGATAATTTTATAAATATTTCCCAGGCAGTATCTCCTTCACTGTTGATAAACCATTAAAAAAAATCTATCAACAATCCTCCACTGCACTAAAATGGCTATTGGGAAGAGCATGAATTGACATGCTTAGAGAAAGTAGATAAGGCCATACAATTTATGAACATGCCTATCATTCTTATAGTTTGTGGGACCAGCCTGTTGGACATAGGCCTTCCCCAGATTCATGAAGAGGAATAAGCCATTACCCTACTGTGATGACCAAATGCATGTTGGTAGGGAGCGGGTGTGACACTTGGAAGATCATGCCTCTTTTCCATCCACGATTGCACAAGGGTATTTGCATAAGTGAATATAATGAACCCAACTGAAATTCGAACTAGGCTCCCCAATTTCTTATCCTTCATATCACAGCACCTGGTATTTCCAAGTGGTCATCCATCTAGGTACTGACAAGGCTCAACATTGCTTAACTTCATTGATTGGACAAGAATCAGTGTTTCAATGTGATGTGGCTGTAAGTCTTGCAGATGTTAACAAATGTGCATTTATTCACATTTGAGCTTTCTACTCTCTTGTTTCATTGTATAACCTTGTAGTTATTTTGAATATTGCTGTCTTTCCTTTGTTGCTGTCCTTTCCTAAGTTATTTTAGCATTTGTAACTGCCAATTCTCCTTTATGATGCTGCTCTTTTTCTCCATTTTGCATATATTTCTACACCACTAAACTTTGGGATTGATTTCATTACCTCCAGAGAATCAAACAAACATTACCAACACCTTTTTTCTGCTAGGCCAGATCTTCTAAAATACTCAGTTATTTTAGAAGTTTAATTCTATATTATCATTTTTTAAGAAATTACTACTTCCCAGATGCTATTGATATCTATGTTTAGACTGTTGACTGAATATCTGAACATAACATGTGCTTCGATTCCTTCAATTTTCTTATATTACAATTTTACTTGTGTTTATTATTTTGACTTCACCACAAATGTTGGTAGGTCTCCTTTCTTTTTCATATATGATCAGCCATGTCTGATTTCATATTATTCCCAAAGAGTATAGTTTTCTGAAAAGAAATACAAAACCTTACTTTGTCAATGCATTGAAACGTAGTACAATGTCAGCAAGACGTTCCCATTTTTTCTGGTGGTGGATAACTGCCATTGCTTTCATACACATCTTCTGCACAAGATGGATGTCTATGATGGTTGTGTCATCTAGAAATCGCTCATAACTGAGTAGGGAGCCTCCTTTCTTATTTTGGATTGATCCAAACTGAGATTCCCATGAAGCATTTGTTTCTTCTTGCTTTTCCTGTAAAAACCAAACACAAAAACATACAAAAACAACAACAAATTTCTGGCTGAATTTCTGGGAGGAGGAGTTATCATTATTTACACTATTTACATTCAGACTATTGTCCTCATCTTTGTCATTGTTATCACATACAACAAAAAAGATGAGAACAATAGTTTGAATGTAAATAATGTAAATAACAATAACAAAATAAACAAAACAACAAATTTCACAATTAAGAGCATGGACTGAAAAGACTCACTATAAAGGAGTAATGCGAGAGCCGTGGAATCTTGCATGCATTAATTTCAACTTGAAACTGTAAAGAAACAATGCAGTTATTAATAACTGTACTGTTTCTTTCTAGGTAAACTGACATCTGATTGTTCAAAAAGACTTCAAAAGTAACTAGTATTTAGCATTATGGTGTTATGAAGTACCTGCAGAAAAAGGGTTTAGACTCCAAGGACATTCATACTGACATGGCTGCTATATTAGGGGATGATGCCCCAGTTTTATCAACAGTCCAAAAATGAGCAGCTGTATTTAGGAGGGGAAAGAAAGAGTCTTGAAATGACCCAAGGTCTGAACAACCTGTGACTGCCACCCCAGAAGAAAACATTGGTTATGTTCACCTCATTGTGATGGATGATAAGCTATTGACTATAAATGCTATTAGCATATCACGTGAGAAAGTTGAGAATATTTGGCATGATGAAGGTGCCACATCTTCTGACAAATGATTTAGTACCAGGATAACCACATCCCAAGAAAATCTGACACTGCTTGAAAAAAATCCAACTGGTTTCCTTAAACATTTCTTAATCAAGGATGACAGTTGTGTGCATCACTTTGAGCCAGAGGCAAAGAGACAATCCATGAAGTGGAAACAGCCCTCTTCACCTGCTCCAAATAAGACCAAGATCATTTCATCTTCAGGGAAGGTGATGGACTCAGTTTTGGGTATGTAAACAGTATTGTGTTTTATCTTTAAAAAGACCACACCATCAATAGAGAGTACTATGCCGACTTGCTGAGGCAGTTATAAAAAGGTTATCAAGACCCAACATCCAGGAAAACTGACAAATCAGGACAATGCTCCAGCACACAAATCCTTGGTTTCAATGGCTAATATCGCTTTGAACTGGTTGATCACTCTTTTTATTCTCTTGATTTGGCCCCATCTGACTAAACTTGGCTGGGAACCAGTATCACAGTGATAATGTCATATATGCTGATGATGACTTTTTTGACTAACAGGACAAAAGCTTCTCCGCCAATGAGATCCAAGCACTGCAACAACAATTGAAGAAGTGTGTGGATTGCAAGGGGGACTATGTTGAAAGATTAACCTCATTTGTTTACATTCCATGAGTATATCTTTCATCCATCCTATGTAAATTATATATATATATATATATATATATATATATATATATATATATATATATAAAACTAACATTTTGTATTTTTTTACCTATTTACAGCAGTTTCATGCTTTGTGATTTGATGATTGGAAGTTTTTAATAGCTTCTCTAAGATCTATTTTGCTTTTCACATTTTTTTAAAATAAAAGGAATGTGTTAGCATGCTCACAGTACAAAATTATTTTGTTCTTTTTATTGATTAAATTCTGTGTAACAAAATTTTGACATTTTTTTAAAATTCCGTCAGTAAATGTTATTTCCTAATTGCTTCTGTCTAGAAAGCAAATGAAATTCCCTTCAGACTTTGCTTTTGTGACCTGGACATTGAGGTTTTGAAACCAAACTATTTTCCATTACATTCCAGACAGATTCAGTGCTGAAGGAAAATTTTCTAGAAGTTTCAAGAATTTCAGGAATGTTCCGATAATATAGATGGCAGTATAAATACAGGGAAGATAAGCTCAACAGTTCAGTTTACTTCTAGCTGTCCAAGTATAGACAAGTCATTGTTGATAGATGCATTAACTGCAGATGGCATCAAAAGGTTGTAAAAATCTGGCAGATGCATTTTGTCAGCAGTGAATTTATCAAGACAAGAGTTAAAATGTACTCTGTGGTAACATATGCTAAAATGTGTGAGGCCTACATGGCATATTTCAGCTTGCCTGCCAGGAATCAAGACAAAACCTTGGCACCTCATTTCACCTGCAAAAGAAGGTAAGATGGAAAGTTTTGCTTGTTTGAAGAGCAGAATTGTTAAGTGTAAAATCATTGATCCAGATTGCAGAGGTGCAGCTGAGGTGAGAAATCCGTATTACCTCAACAAAGAAGATCTCAACAGCTTAAAAAGAGAGATTTTGGTCTCACAATGTCCAATGCCAAGATTTTGATGTCAAAACTCAAGCAACAGAATTTATGAGATGAAAGTATGCAAGTCACAGGTCAGAAAAAGCTTCAGTGTTTTTCAAGCTTTTTCATCCCTCAAGATGGGTTTTGATTGTGCCACAATGTAACCAGTTTGTTCAAGACAATTGGTATCACCTGTAATCCCAGTGAGTGGTGTCTCTTCATTGACAGCTCATTCAGGAAACTCACAGTTGTGCTGCTTCATAATTAGAACATGTATTCATCTCTTTTCCTGGCTTACTCTGTGCATCTCAAAGAAGAATACAGCCATGCCAAGATCTTGCTTGAGATTCCTTGATAATGGTTGGGAGGTTATTGAAGACTTCGAAATGGTGGCCTTCTTGATGGGTCTCCAAAGTGGTTTCGCCAAGTCTCTGTTATCTTTGCCTTTGAAATAGAAGGGACACCATGGCACACTATCACAGATGGGACTGGCCACAGCAAACCAAGTTTAGTGTGGGGAGGAATGTCAAATGGGAGCCATTGTTAGAGCCCTGAAAAGTATTGTTTCCTCTGCTATGAAACAATTTGTCACAACTTTAGATAAGAAGTCTTCAACTTTCAATTACAGTCAACAACGAAATTATTCATACACCCATCAATTTTTAATATTTTTATCCATTTCTCAGAATCTAATGCCTGTATGATGCCAGGTTTTTTATATGTTAATAAGCACAAAAAAAAAAAGGAAATATAAAACTCAATTTCAGAACAATAGGTTAAATACAACAAATTTGACAGGTAAATTATGCAAAATGATGATGCAAGGATTATTTTATTTTTACTTTTAACTGAATGTATGGATTGTTTTATGTATGTACTTAGAGTAGGTACTTCCAAAAATTTGTATACCTAAGATTTAAATATATTTTTCATAAAGGAAAAATCTGTTCTGTTTCCCCCAGCTTCAATTGAAAGCTAAGTAATAAATTTTCTAATTCCAGAAAAAAAAATACTGTGGAGTATTTCAAATAGAAATTTGAATGATTTTTAGTTGATTCTTCCAAAAAACCAATCGAAACACCCATTTTTAACTTTTTTAGAGAAATGTAAACTGAACTTATTTTTTCGTTTTTGAAAATCTCGCTAAAATAAAATATACATTTCTGAAATGTTACTTTCGTAAAATTAGCAAATTTAAAGTTAAATTAATCTGTTCTGAAACAAATATCACTTACTTATAGTATAAAATTTTCAAGACAAACATTTCTTGGCCACTGGGTCTTGTTATTTTCACGTCTCCATCAATAATTTGATGGCTGAATGTGTTCACAGGTTTAGTATGGTGCATCTGAATTGACATACTTTTATGAATTCTAAGTAAGAATTTTTTTTTTGTTTGTTATAATAATTTAAAATACTATAAAAATTTCTTACATTATTGAGTTACCTCCATAATGGTATTTCATTATTTAATAGCTAAGATAATGATAAATAATTTTATTAATTATTGATATTACATTAAGTTATTACATTTTTAATTTAATAACTGAGATAATAATTAATAAAATTATTATTATATTAATAATTAAATTATCTCTTAATTATTAATTGTTTAAACTGATAAATGAGATAATTTTATTATCTCAATTTAATTTTTAATTTGATAACTGAGAGTGAGATAATTTAATGACTCACTCTCAATTATTAAATTTTTAAATTGATAACAGAGATAATATAATTTTAATTACATTATCTCAGTTATTAAATTAAAAATTAAATTATTAACTCACTCTCAGTTATTAAATTTTTAACTGAGATAATATATTTATATTCTTTATTATTAATTGCTATACTTTGATTGTTATGAATTGTTAGTTATTTTATTTAACTTGCAAAAAGAAAAGAAACTTAAAATAAACTAAAAACAAACTAAATTATTTTTCTTAACTAAGTAAAAAACTAATAAATAAAACAAATTATGCATGACACACTATGAAAAGTATACACACTATAAAGATGAATACATAGCAAAATTAAAAATATTTAGTGAAATAAGAAAAAAAAAACTTTAGAAATTATCCCTTCAAAATTTAAAAAGAAGCCTGTTGATATGTAGGGACAATGAAACATGGAAGTGAAATGAAAGTATTGCTTGCAGCCGAAAACCTTTACATCAAGGAATTTTCTCTAAGGGGGACAAGCCTTGAAACACGTGACCTTTTAACCATAATATCACTTATACACCATACTAAAAAAAACATAACATTTTGATGCACAAAAAAAATATATTTAATTATGGTAAAAAATTTTGGGAGTATGATTTGTATTAAGATTTTGGTTTTTGCTTAGTAACTATTATTTTCAATTAATAACTTAACAATCTACCTTGTACTCTGTTTGGAAGAATTTTAAAACAATTTTAAACTTAAAGAAAAGTGAAAACAATTCTTGAAAAATTAAAGAAAAATGCAAACAATTCTTGTAAAAATTAATTATTCATCGAAAAAATTTTTTCTTCAGATAATAATGTCCTTAATGCATATTATTCATAAAAGCAAATAAAAGCTTATCTAATTAGATAGTTTTATTGTAGTTTTTATTTTATGATTTGAAGCAGATTTTTAAAAAGTTGGCAGTAGTTGTGAAAAAAAAAATTGAAGATTTACTTTCTCCAAGGAGTCCTGCTTATAAGTAATATAAAACAATTTGCAAACTGTTTAAAATTCTAGAAAATTTTGCAAAATTAAGTTATGAGGGGTAAGAGATGTAAAAAAAAAAAAAAATGTATTAAGATTTTTAAAAATAAAAATTTCAAAAGTAAATTCATTCATTTTTGAATAAGTCCTGAAAGTTTCATTAAAATCAGACAATTATTTGACTTTTGTAAGAATTTCCAAATTAATGTGTTTTACACTGGAAACTGCTACACTAAAAATGCCGATTGCCACAAGTCTTACAAAGTTGACAAAAAAAAACCAAGATTTTTTAGCCAAATTTAGAATGTATTAGAAAGGAGGAAAAAAATTTTTATTAAATAATTAAAAAATATTTTGTTCTTTCCTCTTAATAATAACATAAATATTTTGAGGTTAAAACTTTGTTTTTATTAAGTTTAGAGCCTTTTATCATCATGCTATACTGTTTTTTTAGCAAATTAATGGAGGTACCTAATTTAGAGTTATCAGAATGTTTTATTTTCCAAACACGGTCAGCATATTGTGGTCCTGTCCATTGTGCTCAGATATGCAAAACATTTAGACAATTTCTACATAATTTATGTACAGAAAAAAAAATTATAAGAACACAAGAAAAATTAAATAAAAAATTTGACCACAGTACCTTGTCAGTCAATTTTAATGAATCTTATATAAAAGAGGGATTGCTGCTCAAGTACACAATTATATATATATATATATATATATATATATATATATATGCAGAGAGAGAAAGAGAGAAAAAAAAGAGAGAGAGTGATAAAAGGTGGGTGCTGAAAAGTTCTAAGCTCGTTCCATTACTTAAAATTTATCCAAACATGCAAATTTGCTGGAATCTGTTCTTGGTCAAGCTGAGAACTTTTCATCACCCTCATATATATATGAGGATGGAGCAAACAACAAACTATACCCACTTTATCATTTAGACTGTTTTCTGGTGCTTGTAATGTCTTCAGCATATCCAAGAGTAAATCAGATGCCATGGTCAGCATTGGATATACCAGGATGTTGAATGTTTGGAAGGAGAGATTGAGAGTGTCTTTGGTAGATTCACTATCAACACTGATCAGTCGAAACTGGATTGTCTCAATCATATCCCATAATATTTTGGCACTATTTTGCAGAAGTGACCACATGTTTCCACGATGAGCCAAAACCTGTAAGGCAAAATTAATGATTATTTATTTATTTTAAATTTTTTATCAGCTCAAGTTAGTGTTCTGGCTTAGTAAAACAAATGCAAATGTAAAACAAAAAGTATCAAAAATTATACTGGACCCAATGTGATGACACTAATAAAAGTAACAGTATTATCTTGAATGTTTTTATTCAATGAAACATTGTAAATTATTGTGACTATTCTTTTGATTTTAATTTCTGATGTTTCTTTCCACTCAGGGTAATCTAAGCAAACCTCTGCAATCTGAAATATGTTTCAGTTTTAAATAACTCATGAAGACATAAAAAATAAATTGTTTCCACTAGTAGTACTAGTAGTAATATTGAGTTTTTATTATTAGATGAAGAGTTATCAAGTAGCGTTGCTTTTTGACAATTATTTCTTTTATTTCAGTAGTTTCTTCATCATAATTCCTCAGATGCTCTTTCTACATTCTTGGCAATTAAAATGAAGATAAAACTGATACAAGTGTAGCAGGAAGAGTGTTACTACCTGTTAAGGCTGAGGTATAAAACTTTAAAAAGTAAGGAATTTAATATGTGGTGGAGATTATATATATATATATATATATATATATATATATATATTAGGGGGGATTAATTAGTCAGTTGCCTGGTTCTTTATTTTACAGTGATTTCAAAAGTGTGAAAATCTTGGAGTAGTCAAACAGAATAATCAATTTTATCATCTACTAGCAGTAGAGCCCGGCGTTGCCTGGGGATGTAACAGTAAGAGATAGATCAAGTATCGACCATCATAAAGACTGAAAAATAAAATTGACAAAGATTATTGTTTAAAGTTGACGGACACGCATATCTTAATTAGTTTTTTTTTTTTTTTTTTTACGAATTGGTCAAACCCAAACTCAAACAAAAACATTGTTTTCAATCGTTATGAGTCTACCAGTTGAATAGAATTTTATCATAAACAATTGTCTTGTAAATGGAATTTTTAAAGCATTCTGAATGTAAAAATAAAGAAAAAAGTGTGCAAGACAATAAGAAACACTACCTGCCAAAAAAAAAGTGAAGTTTTGTTGAAATCGGTTGAAAAATGTAGGAAATCCGATCCCATATATAAAGGAACACACACAAACAAACAACCTGGGTTTTATAATAAGTATAACTCAATATGAGCTGTCCCCCTTTCATTCTTGTTACAGCGATGCCTCTTAATCGTGTTTTCAAATTGATTTCATGCAAAAACAATTGTGTTTTTCCAATTTTTGGCACTGTCAGAACCACCGCAAGGTAATTTTACGTAGTCCTGTGAAGTTTTGTTGAAATCGGTTGAAAAATGTAGGAAATCCGATCCAATATATAAACAAACAAACACACAACCTGGGTTTTATAATAAGTATGATTAAGTGCCCAGGGTTTATACTATATATGTATAAAGTATATTTAGTCTGTGAGAAATCATTTAAAAAAGTCTTGTTAAATTAAACCAAAATAGTCTGTTTAGTTTTCAAATAATTTATGAATAATTGGTTGTATATACAAATCAAAATTGTGGATAAACTCTCCCAAGCAGTAACACTCAATGCGTTTAAGAAGTTTTGTCAATAGGCTTCATGTAGGTAATGTTATAAACATGCATATGGTAACATGAGAGAACAAATGAAACAACAAGTACTACCTGTGAGGTGAAAGGAAAAGAAGACAAAAATTGTTAATGTAAAATACTTTGTATTGTTGTTACTTATGATGTGAGTGGAATGTCTCTTTGTGGGTAAAGGGATTGACTTGGAAGAAAGGTAGAGTTGGTAAGGTCTGGAGTAGATGCATGTGTCAGGTCGGTTGAGCGAGGTCATTCATGGTGACAATGACAGCTTGTCCATTCACAGTGATTCTCCTACAATATCAATGTCAGCATTCATAAAAGCATATGGGGTTGATCGTGACTTATTGTTTTTTCCATGTTTTTTCATTGGTGGCAACATTTATGACTGGCTCTTTTTATATGGTTTATTTAATTTTTTTAGGAGGATTTGGTTTGTGAGCCAAACGTATTACTTGGAGTCCCTGTGTATAGAGCAACATTTATATTTTTAATTTTACTTTCTTTGCGTTCACATCTGGCCGACAGGTAGAGTGAATGAGAAAGAGATCTAATTTGAAGCACAGTATAATAGTAACCAGTGCAGCTCCAGAATGAAGTGTCTTTTTCCATCCTTTTCATCATTATCACTGCTATTGCAAAAATAAGTGGGGTTTTTTTTTCAATTGGTTGCCATGCATATTAATTTTAATTTAGCAATAAAATTCAATTCATGGCTTTAAAAACAGATGGGCTACTGTAATGTTTTCAATTAAAGCATTGATTCATGTTTTCTAGATCTTGTGAAAAGATTTCACAGCAGCACATTAAATTTGTGATGTGGATTTTACAAGTTATTTGCCATTATTTTATAATAAAAAAAAGAGTGCAGTGTTGATGATATTTACTATGACCCATTTTGTTTTTTAGAAGTTTTTATTGGCAAGATATTCATGGCTCCAGTGAATAAAGATGTTTGGAGTCTTTTCTATGACTGTTACAGACTATACCATAATGGCTACAGAAGGCATATGAAGAGCTCCAAAACCTGCACTAATAAAGATTTAAGTGGTGTGCAACATGCACAATACCAACCACATCCTTTAAACAAGGGATTCACATATCAATGGCATAATGTGCCCAAGGTTGGAGGGCTTCTGTTGGTACAAGTAATAAAAAATGTCCAACTTTTTATACATTTGATTTCATTTGTGATCTCTGAAAATGAACCAAATTAAGAAATACTACTGCTACATTAAATTAATAAGTTTGAAATAAATCTCAGAAAAAAAAGGATGCAAAGTGGAACTTACCATGGATTTCTGAAGGTATGTAAGTGATTTTCGTAAAATATCTTGTATCCCTGGAGTGTTCAGTTCTATTGTCTGTGTTACACCATTTGGGTGGTTTATTTGGATAATTGGGAACTTATTATGAGAACTTGATTTATCTGATAAAAGAATAAAAGAGAATAAAACAAAAATAACTAAAAAATGGAAAGAGTAGACATTATGGAATAATATAAATAGCAATACTGTTTACATCAACATTTAACCAGTGATAGATATGAACACAGAGAAACAAGATATATAAATTTCACCTCGCACTTAGCTATTTTATATTTTATCAATATATAAAATAAATACGTATTAGAATCTAAAGGTTTATTTGCTGAATAATAGCAAAATCTATCTGTGCAGTTAGGATGAAATATGGATTGTTCTATACAGATGTAAAACAATGGCAGCCATTTGAGGCTCTAACCTGGGTCATCAAACTGATTTGATGGATAAACAGAAATGTTTAATAACTTGGGATTTTGCAAAAAGTAAAACAATGGTGGAACTTTCAAGAATAAGTGACAAGTACCACCAAACTGTGAAGATGTTCGTTGAAAATCCTGGATACCCCTGATGTGGGTCTGATTTTCAGGCATTCTAACAGAAAAGAAATGTCAAAAAGTACAAAATGTCAGTTCCCAAAACAAATGGGAAAACATGAAAGACCAATCACAAGCCCTCCTTCAAAAGACATCCATAAAGGAATTCAAATGAAATATGCAAAAGAATACTTGAAGACCAATTTTTCAATCATTCTTTTTACTGATGAATGCCAAACACTCTTCAGTGGGTCAAATGGATTGAGTAAAAACTGAGTATCTGCTGGCAGAAACTGTCTTTACAGGTTTGTGATATCAATAAAAGTAGTGTGATATTTTGGGATGTGATTATATATGGTGAAACGGTGAGAGAGTGTAAAGATGTGAGGTAAAACATACATTGATTTTTGAAAGCATATGAGGAGTCACAGTTCAAGAAGTGGTGCTAAGATGAATGTACACATCGAGTATCAAGAATTCTTCAAGAATCAAAGAATTCTTCAAGAATCAAAATGCTTTCAGAAAGATAATTTTTATACATGGCAATACAAAGAAAATTAATGGAAATTTGAATAAAATGAATTTTAAAGAGAATTCTGAAAAGTTTTCATTGGCAGAGAACAATTTAACAACAAAGACAATATTTGGAATGGTATTCTTGATGCTGTATAGTATGTTTCATATGAACACAAGCATTGGCATACATTTCACATTAATGTTAAACTTGAAAAATTCAGTAAAATTTATAAAACTGTTGCCACATTGTAAGAATGATATATAGTCTCCTATAATTGATATTGCAAATATTTCCATAAATTTCCCCATTAGTTTTCTAAAAAATTCAAAATGGTGAATTATTTGTGATGCACTGTAAATAGATATGAACACACTGAAACAAATCAATAGATATGAACAATTTGAAATAGATATAAAATGAGAAATAAAAAATTGTATCTATTCAAATAAATCTGTTTAAATCTGATTGAAAAACATTTCAGAACTATAAAATTGAATCTTGATCATTAAAATTTACTTTTAAATCAAAAATTTTCTTTTTACCACTGACAAATTTATCTAAATCTTTTGATGTGTCTCATTGTTTAGTAGGATTTAACAAGCTTTTCTCACCAGTTAATCCTTTCAATCCTCACTTTCTGTCCCAAATTTATGGCTTGTACCAGATTAAACCACTTTTTAGACTAAGACAACTGTAGTAAATTTAATTCCCAAATGGTGTCCCAAATTTGTGACCTTGTGGTAGAGTAAGCTAAGCTTAGTAAATAACTTATAAATTATTTTTTGCACTGACCTCATATTATATTCTAAAATGTAGACTGAATGTCCTTTATGAATAAAATTGGGTTTTAAATGTTAGCAAAAACAATATATTGAAGGGGAAAATTACCTTTCTTTTCAATAGGTGATTTTTCTTTTTCTAATTTCAAAGGTTGTTCATTGACTTTGTTTTCAACATAGAGTAACATTCCAGTGTTTTCAAAAGAAAACCAGTTATCATCATAGAAACTACCACTGAAATTTAAAAAATGGAGAGAAAAAAAATGATTTTTTAAACAATAAGAAACAGTGATTAGAATTCCCAATTTTTTTTTTTTTTGTACACTCATCCAAATGTCAAGTTAACAAAAGCAAATTTCCTATTACAAAATCTCTTTAAACATTGTAAAACTGCCATAGTGACCAAATGGCCTTCCTTAATTTATAATGTGACTTCAAAAAGTATTCAATTTTAAATATAATTTATAATATTTGAAGCAATCAAATTAAGATTTATCTAAATCAATAAAGTCTGGAATTTCTTTATAATAAAAAACAATGATATATAATCTCTTAATTGCCTTTATCCTAACCACATTATGATACACAAATGCTTTTTTTTTATAACAGGTAGATGTAATGGCTACAACAGAACAAACCTTCCAATGTCTTTCAGGCCTGCTATTTCAACAGGTAATTTTAAATGATACTCCAGAATTAACATTACAATAGCTTTCAGGTCTTACATTTCAAAAGAGAATTTTAAAGATTAATTCAGGGCAAACCTTACAATGTTTTTCAAGCTCAACTGGGAATTTTAAGGTTACTTTAGAGCAAAATGACAGTATTTTTCAGGCTGAATATTTCAACAGACACTTTTGAAAGATAATTCAAAATTAACATTACAATAGTTTTCAGGCCAGGCATTTCAAAAAGCAATTTTAAAGGCAAACCTTAAAAGAATGCTATTTTTACCTGGCATTTCAACAAGGAATTTTTAAATTTACTTTGCAGCAAAATTAGAGTATCATCCAAGTCTGATATTTCAATAAGTAATTTGAAAAGGCTACTTCAGAATTAACTTTACACTTGCTTTCAGGCTTGGCATTTCAACATGTAGATACTTTCAGGCAAACCCTAAACAGATTTTAAATCAATTCTACATAAATGCCTAACTGAAAAATAATTCTTTTTCATTTTTATTCTCAACATTAAATTTTTGCTAATTTTGTCATTTTAAAAAGATTAATTGATATTTTTAATGATTGAATAGTTTATATAATTTTTAACAATAGCATGAAATTATTGTATTTGAAAAGAATTACCCCCCCCCCAAATGGCTAAGAAATATATTCCAGATTTTATATATAAAATTGTGGCATTTTGTATCATGTTTACCTGATGCCACAGACTACAATTACTGCTCCCTAGTCTAACTCTATAATAATGTTATACTAGGGCAGAGGTTGTATATTCCTTTACATTTACTATAAATGGGTGGGGGTCATATATTACTTTATATTTTTTTCTAATATGTTCCTTTCTATAGCTGTATCGTTTTGTTGCACTTGAATATAGAAAGTCAGCTGATCTCTCTTATTCCTATACTTTTCTCTTTACATTTAATTTTGGCCACTGAAGCTGCTGACAATAAGAATGAGTTCTTAGCTCTTAAGAGCTTAGTTTAGCTCCCTATTGTTTTTCCTACTACTTTTTCTTGTAACACTTTTTCTTGACTACCTTGTACAAGTACAAAGGACATTATGAAAGTAATGCTTTTATTTTCACAATAATAAGAATTACAAAAAGCACAAGAAGGCTTTTTGACACCTGAAAGTTTTCTCCTGCAAAATGCTAGTTTTTCAGATAGTTACCATCATTTTCAATGCATTTTTGAGCTGTCTTCTTTTCATGGGTTGACACCCACATAGAATCATTCAGAATGTGCAATGTTACATGAATCCCTGATACCACTGCCAAAATGCATTATCTACTGCCTAACTGTACTCATATCCACTGTTTAGTTTCTATAAATGTCTAGTAAGCATCAATGAATGTCAACAGATGCAATTTTTCCCATGGAGAAATTTAATGATACATTTCCACTTTGTATATAGTAGTAATAATAGAAGTTTAAGTTGTCTAAGGTTTTGAGATGAAGTACCATTTTTGAAGACCTGTAACCATCTCAGAAAATATCTCCAGGGTCTTATATAAGATGTGATTTGTCAGGGTTGTTGATTTTTTGATTTTAAATTTTTTTTTTAAAATCATTTTTTATTCTATTTTTCATTTCTGCACATAAAGAAAGCAAATAAGCAAAGCTGATATGAATAACATTTTTTTTTATGAGTAATTTGCTAACAACATTGCCAGACAGTGTTATTGTTTTTTTTAAACTTAGATCTGGGTTTTTTAATTCCTGTCTTTGTTGTCTTTTAACATTGAAATTTGAAAGTGTGCTGAATAGTGATATACTTTCTGCAGTTAAGCAACTTCTTTCAGCAGTGGCCTCATCTTCTGGCATTGAACACGTTTTCTCATCTTATGGACTGTTACATTCCATACTGAGAAACCGTCTTGGTACAGATAAAGCAGCCAAACTGATCTTTCTATTTAAATCCATAAATGCAAATACTTCTCATGTTGAATTTTAAAATTTGTTAATGGTTAAAATTCTATTTTATAGCAAAAAAAAAAAAAAAAAAAATTAATTATTCAGTTGATTAATAAATATTTGATTCAATATGTTTAACACTTTTCTTCCTTCATGAAATTACATTAAACAAAAAAGTGTTTTTGTTTTAAATAAAGATTCTTGTAAAATTTATTTAAATCAGTGATTTAAATTGTGATTTAAAACAATGATTTAAAATGAACAACCTTAATGTTAGGCTAATTTTTACTCAGATGTTACTGACTGCCAATATTTGTACCTATCCTAATTCTATAATAATGTAGTATTATATGTAAATGAGTGGGTATATGAGGCAGATAGGATCCAACAAACTTCCCCAAATCAGTATTTCAATGCTTAAACATCAGAATATTTTTGAAACAGTTAAAGATATTTGAGAAACAATGAGCCCAGTGTATTAAACTGCAGGTTGAATATGTAGAAGAGCAACTATGTTTCATGATTCTAGGTGATTCTTCTTGGTTGGGTTGAATACTTTTCAACACCCATTTGTATGCTATCAAATATGGTGTATAGTAATTCGGCATGATAATGTTGTATTTCATATTCTATTTACAAAAAAATGTCTTAAAATTTACTAATCCTTTATACTTACTAATTGGTTAATGCCATATTTGCTTGAGTTCTCTTGATTTGTTCCAGTTTTTCAAAGAAAACATTAAAATATGAAAGTCCCAGAAACATAAACAACTGAAATAAAAGATTTTAAAATTTAAAAAAAATACACATGATCAATTATTTTTTAAAGTTTCTACATGCAAAAAATAGGATGCTTGGCTTACTTGGGAGCACTTGATAATTATTTTTTCATTTGAAACAGCAATATTTTTGCAAATTCAGGGTCTTCATACACTTTCAATGAATTGGATAAGGATTCAAATAATTTATAGATAATGATGAAGACAGTGAAAACAATGATTGTCTGAGAACAGCTGATGAGATATTTTGGCAGTATGATATTATGCATTGACATCAATAGTAAATAGGAATATCAGTGAATGCGTGTGTGTGTGGGGGGGATGGGCATGATATTTTTCATAAAAAAAAAAAATTACACCCAGAACAAAAAAAAAAAAAACCAAAAAAACATTCTAATCTGATGTTAAAACAATTATTAAATCAAATTTATACAGAATTAACTTCTAATGCCGAAGTATTTTAAGTTGTTACCATTTTCAATATCTTTAGTTCATGCTGTAAAGTTTAGTGTTAGTAATAGAGTATTAATCTGGTGGTTACAAATTATGGTCATTGTGTGGCCAGAATCACTTTTAAACAATTACATTTAATTTTGAAACGGAACAATGAGAAAAGAGGTTCATTATTTGGTCATTATTGTTATTTTAAGTCACTTCTGGGAAGGAGTGGGTTAATAAAAGATTATCCATTTAAAGAAAAGATTATACATTCTGAAAATTAGAAAAGAAGGAAAATACTAAAGATTTTCTGTCCCTGTATGTGTTTGCATTTGTTAAAACTCTCTTCTTAATTTTCAGATATTGGCTCTCAAAATCACCTATGATTCAGTGAAAAAGGAATAACATACAATGAAATATGAGCTTAGCTGATACTGCAGAAGTTAACAGGTTGTGTGTTTGCATGTATTTTAGATAAAGGTGTGTGTTTATATATGCAAAAAATTAAAGATAGAAGCATAAAAAACTTGGGTTCTATTACAGATGTTTATTTTTTTAATGATGACTGCAGTGGAACAAAGTTCTCATAGGCTCTTGAGCATGTCCGCTCTCTTTTTTGGTTCAGAAGTTACAATAACAATGGTTAAAATGGTTGTGCTGAGTTGGAATGACCAGTTCACTTACTTCATGAATAGAGCTGCTAAAACACATCCGAAATATGTCATTGGAAAGGCCGAGTTTTACGTGGTCACCTGAGCCCATATGCCCGGCCAAAAATATAGCCTTCGATCCGCCTAGGCGGGTTCGAGAGCTGTCATAACCTCCCCGAACGAAACCTTGCCCTTCGGCAAAGCTTCGTCCGGGTTCCTCTCTGCTAATGCAGAGAGTTTGACAGACGGCGGTTGCTGTAACTTAATACAGCTACCAAAAGAAAAAATTAAGCTAGCTTATTTATAAGCATTTCTGGAGTCTGTCCATTACACCAAACAGGGGGAGCAGGTTGTGGGAATTACTTACAACAATTATTATTTTATTTTAATGGTTTAATTTCATTTTCCCACAATACATCCTTGCTCAGAAGCAGATAGAATGTAGCACAATGCAACATCTAACTGTAAGAAGAAAGAGAAAAGATTGATTTTTTTTCTCCTATTTACTTAGTTAAGGATGGCTTTTATGAATTTGGACAGTGGAATATCTTTTTGTCAATGGTGTTATTTTTGTTATGCTTTGTTTATATTTTGTAATAAAAAAAAGAATGGACAAAATTAACGGACACAATGACAATTATCTTCATTGTTGTATTTTCATATCCTTCCTGTAACAACATTTAGTCAAGATTTCTCTTAAGATTGACAAGATATATGTCACAAACTGCAACAAAGGACTTGGGCATTTGAAGACAGAAAGGAAACGGAATAATACTTTAGAGAATAATCTCCGAAACCTGGCTATTAGAAATTGAATGTGTAATTTTCTCTATTCACTTGTAATAAATAATTGCTTTAATTCACAGAAATACTGAAAAGAAGAATGACAGTTTCAGCAAATATCTTTGTTTATTTTGTAGCAAATTCCCCCGAAAAGTAATGCTACAAGTGGGGAGGTGCTGACCTTAGTAAAGGTAAATAAAAGAAAAAGTTACTCCCAAACCAAACAATGGCAACTGACAGAGAGAAAAGAAAAACACCTTACATCTTATATCTGGATTTGGTAAAAATCGTTTTACAACAGATTTCTGCTATTGCAACCTTGGTTTGAAAATCTCAGTACTAAGGTCTGATAGTCAAATAATTAAGGGTACATCGAAGTGGATCTATGGTAGGTATATAAGTTAGATCAAATGTAGATCAGTAATTGAGAAAAACGTGGCATAGATAAGAAGAAAGATGAAAGATTTATCTACAGTAAAAAATGAGCCTCTTTTCATATAGGCAAAATGTGACATGTGACCATTTATGAAAAAAAAACATTTAAATAAAAATAAAATAATCCAAGCAAGACAGATGTTTCTCCATCTACACTTCACTCTGTCAGAAACTGCTGGAAGGTAAGTACTCATTACTTTTGTTGACACTCCCATCTCAACACAAAAAAAAAATCAGTTTTTCAAAGTCATATTTTCTTCAGAGGGTTTGACTAATTATCAGTTCCTCCAGTCTAGGCAATTATGACAGTATCAGCTTTCCTCAATTGAGGGTGGCTGCTGTATGCCAACACAAGATAAATGATACCAGTTGTCACACCTGTCACAACAGATCATAGCACTACAATTGTCTGGTCAAGGACAGCCAGGGAAAATCCAAATACACCAATTATCTTCGGCTGGAAGTTGATTATCAAGGACATCAGGATGAACGGATGGATGGACATCAGGATCAACAAAGTTAGCCTGACCTTGTGGCAGTGAACAAGAATGATTAAAGGGCCCCTTAATGGACAATTCCAGGGGATGGAGGTGTTTCAGAGAATGGACTTGCAAAGGTCCATCACCCTGCTTGATTTGAGCAGACCTAACCAAGCTGTCATCTCCTGGGAAAAGTTGCATAACTTTACCCAAAGCACAAAACGGTCTAGTCTTGTTGGGCATCCTGTTAATCACAATTTCACCCACACAAATTCCAGAAGCAGTCTGCTGAGGTTGATTTTGAACATCTTCCCTATTGAGCATAAATAGTCCCGATACCAGATCCTTCTGAACCCTTTCAATGATTCATCTCTGTAAATCAAAGAGTCTAAAAGTTGTCTTCTGGGGAGAGGTTCGACTTGATAGATACTCCACTTGTTTAACCTCAATGTTAGTCTGGGGTGCACAGTTGGGCATAAAAAATGATTGGGTGTTATGATCTCCAGACCTGGATCTGATAAGTTCCTGTAGGTTAATCGTCAGTTGTTGATGGCATTTAGGACGTCAGAGAGGATAGTCAAAAGGTCAAAATAGATGTGGCTGTTATGACTAATTAATTTGTACAGAGAAGATTTTATAGGGCAAATGTAAAGCTATCCTAATGTGTTCAATTACACAAGCACCCAAACTATCCTTAAACTCACTGGGATATAAGAATACATCATGTAGCACATCACATCCTGCCACAAAGGACTTAGCATTTGTCACTGTAAACATGACAGGGTATGCCATAAATGTTGGTGAATCAGATGAATGCCATTAAAAAAGAGTGGACAGTCATGTATTCAACCAATTCCAAGTGTACTACCCACACCTCCAAACATGTAAACACAAGAATATACACCTTTTTCTCTTTCTTCACCACTCAGAACCCCCAAATGACCCATGTAATCTACCCCTGTGTGTAAGAAGGATTTAATTCTAAATTAGTCTTCAGTTTAGTAGTGGATAGACCTCAGGTAATAAAATCAACAAGGTTCTATCCAGTAGGCAGATATTTATACTGAATAGACACATTGAAATCTGGTGTTAATTCAGCTTGCATTTGATGTCTTTCAGCTGATTTTTGGCAAAAACATTCTTGTTGTTGGTTTGCCTTGTAAGTAACCATGACAGCACAATCTGTGCATCTACCACAATGTATATATTTTTGAAGGGTACTCCAGATTATACATTTAATAATGTTAGAGGTCACTTGATGACCAAGAAGGCTGACAATAGCTCCAGTGTGGGTAAAGATTTTGATTTGAATGGTGCTACCTTGGCTTTGGAAAACATCAAAGAGACACCTTCCTGAGTAGTATAGACTGCAAATCTATATTCCCTTTTACAGGCATTGCAGAACAGAAAAACATCAGTTTCTTTGCCTTTGTTGAGAATTTGTCTTCAAAAGCTGATGGTACTAATTTCTGATAATTCTTTAGCAAGAGGTGCCCAGTAGGACTGTAATTCCATTGGGATGATCTCATCCCAAACCAAACCCAACTTCCCCAACTCACTGATGAGAGTACAAGCCTGGTAGACACAAAGAAAGAATGTCAAATACTTTGGATGTATCAGACAGTATGTATCTCTTAGTTATTATTTCAGGGTTGCAGCTGCAGTGGACAATGTTGATGGTATCAGTTTGGGGGTTATATCAATAACCCAGTACCTTCTCCCAGGGGCATCCATGCCTTACAAGAATGCCTTCTTGTTTTATCAATTCCTGCAATTTTATATTGTTGGAGATGCAGGATTGTAGTGTGAATCCTCCTTCCTGTAGTCTCTCCACTGTTTGTGAATGCAGAGGAGTTAACTCACTTGAAGAGTTGCTGGTGTTTATCAGGTTGTCCACATAGGAGCTGGATTGCAGCATTTCAGTGCAATTGTCCAGTGGAAAATGTCCAGCATGGTATTTTAATATGCAATTCAGAATGAATGGACTAGTATTAAAACTGAAGATAATAGTGGTATACTTTTAACACTTCTAAACAAGTGTACTTCTTCAAAAAGAAATTCAAATCGAAATTGCTTGCCAGATGGATCATCAGGAATACCTTCGTAATATCTGCCAGAAAAAAAAAACATACTTATTTGTCTTGAAAGTTGTGTCAAATTGAGAATATCTCCCATCAAATTGACTCCAGAGTAAATTTCATCATTGAGGAAGAAAGAATTGCCAGTTTTGAATGAACAGTTGAACACTGGACAAATTTTGCTTGTACTGGTGTCTTCATTTTTAAAAATGGGTCTATGAAGAACCCACACATAGTCATTGTATCTCTCAGAGGAGATTCTAAGGGTTTGATTATTCCTCCTTCTCTTGGTCTTCAAACACCATTGCATACTCTTGGTAGAGGTTTTTTTTCTAAATTCTGGACCACCCTGTCCAGGACTTTAAGGGCTATGTGATTTGATTATACCCACCTTAATTTGTCATCATGCCATGGTAATATTGCCATGTAATGACCATCCACATGAACTTCTCCATTTTCTGGTTGTCATAATCTGAAACCAAATCAACATCAGGAAGGTCCAGGGATTCAAGTCTGAACATCCTATCACTCTCCTCAAAAATGTCTGCAAACGGGTCCATGTAGGAAGGATCTGGATTCACAATTCTATTAACAAGGGAATCAGCACAAGAGTAACCTTTGACAATCTCATCATAGTCTGGGGCATCTGAAACTGTCAATCGGGTTGATTTGGTCATCATACAGAAAATGTTTTGTGTTGCCAATGGGGATATAAAAGTCTCTAATAATGAATTACTTATTATGTTTAAATGGCACCCCCACCTAAAAAAAAAATGGTCAAGTTCATTTGCTACTTTAGAATGCATGAATTCAAAACCTGGGTCAGCTTGTGCAGAAATATTCACCAAATGAGCAGAGAGACAGACTGGTATCAGGAGGAAGAATTGATAAGTTCTGAAAATTCCCTATGGAGATGAAGTAAATATCTGAATTAGTACAGCATCATCCTACGCTTACCTGTAAACAGGTGTTGTTCAGAGAGAAAGACAGAGAAAGCTACTGAATGCGACAGATATCTAAGAAAGACCAGAAAGTGAATCTACCAAAACATGGTGCCAAAAAACAAAAAAAAGATAGGAAAGATAAGGGGAGTGGTTTGAACAAATCAATGTATAACAAGAAATAAAAGAATTAAATCCATTGTCAAATTTTGCCATTGCTTTTCAAATAAATTGCTATATTGGAAATGGGTAGTTATTTTCTGAACAATTTATTTTCTTATGCCAGGGGCTATTCAAAATCAGTGGTTCCCAAACTTTTTTTCTCTGGGTTGCCTCACCAAATTTTATGTGATAAAAAGTATGGTTAAAAATAAAAAAAAAACGAAAGGAGTGTTAAAGGGAGATAATCGTGGATTCGAAGTCAAAACATTCTCATTGATAACTCTCACCTCCAATTTGTAGATCCTAGTTATTATAGTCTTAATATTTGATATACTGGAAAAATATCACAATGATAAAATTGGTGAATAATTATTTATACTGGGACTCATGCATGCAATTACAAGTAATCCATAATAATATTTTTGTTATATAGGAATAAAGTGTCACTGCCGACACTTGAGTTTGAACATAGATCACTAGTGAGCAAACACAGGAGATCCCATTATTGAATCATGTGACCATAGAGGAAACACATAAGTAGAAAGTATCATGACAACTAACAATCGCCATTTCTAGTCTATTCTCTATTACTATACAGATCACCATTTCTACTCTATCCTCTATTACTATACGAACCGCTATTGTCTTCTCTATTTACTATACTATTTCTCTATTCAGATCACTATATGGTGGTTACTTTTTGAGCAAGTATTATTCAGCAAGTACTATTAGTGCAAGTGATATTCGAAGGCCTCTGATACCAGCATTGTTCAACGGCGTACTATAGTTGTATCTGCAATTACAAAGTCTCTACTACAATGAGCATTATGAAAGTGATGAGTATTTGTTGACATTACAAAAGTGGCAATGAGTGTTCATTGGTATCAAAAAAATTTTAAATTTTGAAATCATATTTATTTTTGGCATATGAATTTTTGTAACTCTTTTTAAATGTTTGATTATCATTCAACCAATCCGTCTCACCTGCTATCCTCTTCTGCCACACCTGTGAGGCATGATGCACCATTTGGGAACTACTGTTCTAGATAAATTTGTTTAATAAAATAAATAAATGTTGAAGACTTTGCTTTTACCTGACTTTGTAAAGGCAATTCATCAGCTAGAATTTTACGGGCAAGTTTTTTATTCTGGTTTTGATGGTATTGTTCAAGAAAAATGTGACTGAGGATTTCCAGAGACTGAAACAAAAAAGATAAAATAAATTACCAGATAAAATAGATTAAAAATGCATATTTAATTAAATACTGGAATGCTGATAAACTGAAATGCCAAAAAATTAGTAATAACAATATCCTTTATATTTTCCACTTCTTCCACTTGTAGAAATGAAGTCAGCTAGATGAGGTATGTGTGATGTAATAAGAAAAAGGTAGTATAGCTGTGGCGGCTAGAGGCTATAGGCTATGAACAAGATTTAACACCATTTTGCTGTGAAATGTTAACAGGAAACCAGAAAGATAATGCACAATCTTTCAGATCGCAATTGCTCTAGATTTTTATTCAGGATAAACTGGGAAGTTTTGAATTTCAGACAAACATCAATGGCAAATGAAAGCTGTGAGTGAGTGACATCATACTGCCTAGTCAGAAAAGTCATGTTTCTCTCTCTTTTGGGCAGGCAATCAAGTTCATGCATGGCATGAGGTTATGGATGCAACCTGAGCATGATGTGCAAACTGGTGGTGGCTCTGTAATGGCACTGAGTGTGTTCTATTGACATTCAAAAAGAGCATGAATGAAACTGGAACCTTATCTTGGTACTTGTGACATATGCTAATGATGTTACAGACTATTTGCTCTCATTTATGTTTGCCATGTTTCCCAGGATTGATGGCCTGTAAGATAATGCAAACTGCCCCCTCTACCAGCCCCACATCATGTAGAGATGACCCAAAACTCATTCAAAACTCAGATCACTTACAGATACACCATTAACTCCCATGATTGCCAGATTTAGAAACCATTGAACATGTATAGAACATGTTATGAACTAAATTCCTCACAGTCACACTCAAGAAACACAACTCAATTACAGAATCTGAAACACACCTGTATAGGTATACCCACTCAGCTATTTTAGCACCTCATAAACTCCATGCTATCCTTTCTTCAAAGTAGGGAGCTATAATTTATAAGATAGATGTCTCTAACTTTTAGCAGGACACTTTAAATTTTAAGAAATATAAATTTTCATTATGTTTTTAACTTAAATTTCCCAATCATGTTAAAACCTTACAAAAGTATCATTCTACAAAATACATGTTTTTTCTTATTTTAAATTTTATCCATTACCTTGAAATATTAACAAAAAAAAATCAGAATTATGGTTGTGGTGAAGGCAACCATAGTTGTCTCCCTTGAACTACTTGACTGTAAAAGAAATGGTCGAACCTCACTCATGTGCAGTAGAAAAATTGCATTGAATAAAGCTTCACTACAGGCTTACATGTTTATCTGTTTTTCTTTACAGTGGTCCAAATTTTTAAATCAAATTGTCATTATAATTAATTTTAGAGAATACACACTAAATGTAGCATTTAATGTATCATCCAAGAATTTTTTTCTGCTGAAATAAGGGGGTCATATATTTTGTACATAATCTTTTTAAGAATATCACTGTTACTTATTGAAATAACTATTTTCAATGTGCTTGATTCTAATTAACTTCAAGTTTAATAGTTGCATTCAATTCAGAAGTCTACTTCATACAAGATTAATTTCTCTTACTACTGCTATAATGACAAATACACATATAAGTAAGAAAATGACTAAGAATTAATCAGGATATCGGTTACTGTTTTGTTTTGTTCTTTTTGCATATTCTATCAAAAAGAAAACATATTGTACAAATTACTTACGTTCATTTTGGCAGCCTCAACTTCAGGTGGGTCATTTTGAAATAATCTCTATTAGAGAAATATAAGAAAAAGAAATATTTCTTATATGAAATTCTTGATGTTAGTAAGATGACTTTATTTATACGTACATGCACAAAGAAAAAAAATTGAATAATTTAAAATTGAATGAAACAATTGTTCAAGTCAAGCAAAGAGAATCAACACCTTTACATCCTCATAAAAAAAATTAGTGAATGATTTTATTTCTTTTGGCAGAGATAAACTCCTCTTATATGTGTTGTGTCACTTTAGGATGTGGGTGACCACAGGTTTTCACATCTTCCCGTCTCTTGTTGCTCTAAGTAAATTTTGACTTTTTACCATCCCTCTTTGCCCTTGTTCTGCCATCCATTCACACAAACTCATTAAGTGACTGTTTTCCCTGCCTTGAATATGTCCTGTGAGTATTAAATTCTCAAACCCTCTTTCCTAATCATGTGATACATAATTTTCAATTCTCTTTTTCTGATTGTAAGTAAGTGTCCTTTTTCTTATTTTCTTCTTAAAACGTATTCTAAACATCAACCAACAGACTCATATCTCTGTTGCTTCAAGTTTCTTCTTCATCTGTTAGTGGATGTGTTGGTGGTTTAATAGATATCAGTTTGTGAAATAGAAGAGCTGAGGTCGAATTACTGTTGATTTTGTTACTTTCACTCACATGTAAAAATGGTATGAATCCACCTCTTTTTGGCAAAGGTATGGGTAAATAGCAGGACTCATATTGGAAAAGGTCTTTGTTATTTCTAAAGAATTTTTAATGCAATATTTTCTTACAAGCTAAAGTATGTATAAAAAGGGTTGAGAAGCAATAAAAAAAATTGATCAATCAACAATCTTCATCTGTGAGATTAGATACTACGGAGCAATTCAGTAGTTATATGTAGGTAAAAATCTGTGGGTGAGTAATATAAGTAGATTCTAATAACATAAAATATTATAACTGATCCACAAAAGAGAGCTCAATATATTTATTATAGAGCATATAAATGAATTACATAAAAATGAAACTCAATTGCACCACATTCTTATGGCCATTTCAACCCCACCCCCCAGGATATTCTCCCTAGGGCTTGTCAATGAAAAAAAACATTAGTTAAAAAATGAATTTTAATGTTTTTTTAAAAAAAATGAAAAATAATGATTAAAAAGGAAGGAAAGAAAGAAGAAAAA